>PVJO010012013.1:0-57293 GCA_004026905.1 Hystrix cristata | reverse complement strand
GAGCACGCATCGAATTGTTTCTCTGATATGAGAGACCATAATTGTAAATAAGGACAAAGAGGTGTAATAGATATTACATAAAAGGAGGATGGTGAGCAGAGGAGAGAAGTACTAGAAAGAAAGAAGGGGAAAAGCAGAAAGGCAACAGGGGAAAAAGAGGGGAAAGGGAAAATATGGAAAATGATGAATGAACCTGCTGCAAATAGGGAGGGAGGGTGCAGAGGGGAGGGGGGAGAGGGGGGAGAACCAAGATACATCATGTATAGGTACAGAATTAATGTAATGAATGTGACCATTGTATGTAGAATGTACCAATACATGTTCTTGGTTTAAAATAAAAAAAAACAATGAATTTTATCATATTAACAGAATAGTGCATAAAAATTATATGATTATGTCAATATAAACAGGAAAATTGGGTTACAAAAGGTAAAAACATTTCACTACAATTCTGAGCGAACATATATCATCCATACTACTCAGTGACTGTCACTCCTTTAAGGTCAGTGACTAGGCAAATTTCTTTCTACTTCTCTTAAATCTTTTACTGGAGACTGTAGAGAATTCAGTAAGACAATAAAATATTAAAATGCCATAATATTTGAACAGAAAGGATTTTACTGTTTCTGTTTCCAGACGTTGGAATTTTCCACGTTGAAAAGTTTTAATCTATAAAAACACAAGAAATAAATATGAATTTGGTTAAGCAACAGGATGCAAATTAAATGTATTCAAACTTTCAAAGTTATACATATCATCAACAACAATCCAAATAAAAATTTTTGAAACTACAATTGTTGAAAGTGTAAAAATAATCAACCAAATATGAGCACTATTTGTAAGCTGAAAACAATGATCTAAAAGGTTGTTAATGAAAATCAAAAACAGCCATACAGGTATGTATCATGCTCATGAATTGCAAGCCTCAATATTATTAAAATTGAATTTTTGGCAATTTGATAGTATACGTAGTCTCAGTGCAATTCCAGTCAAAAGTCAACCAGGGTGGGCTGGGCATGATGGGGTATGCCTGTAATCTCAGCACTCAGGAGGCTGAGGCAGGAGAATCACAGTGAGTTGGAGGCTAGCTGATCCTAAGATTTATATGGTAAGATTTAAATTGAGTTAATTTAAACAAAATTATTTTGCAACAACAAACCAGGATATTTTACTGTTTTATAGAAAAAAGTTAAATCAGTGTTTCTCAACTTCAGTATTGTTGACATCTTGGAAGAGATGACTATTTGTTGTGAGAGGCTGTCCTGGACATTGTAGAGAGTTTGGCAAATTCCTTATTCTCTACAAACTAACCACTAACCACTAACACAGGCCCCACTCAGTCATAAAAATCATAAGTGTAGGCATTGCCACACAGCCCTCAGGAGGCTAAAATTGTCATTGGTTGAAAAATACTGGTCTAAAATTGAAGTAATCAATATGATGTGGGATTGAGATGAAGAAAAGCATATATTCCAATGGAATTTACTAGATTTTAACTAGCTTTCTATGAATGAAGCATTGTAAATGCTTTAAAGGATCAATGTAATATATTAATTTAGGTTATGTGTTATTTAATATACTTACTCGGAATTATCCTTGGGAGAATTAAGAACCAAATTTCTCAAATACTTTTTCATTGTCCTCTTTTGTCTTGCAGAACATTGATAGAGAATACTAGAATAAAGATTAGAAATAGATCTCCTTTTATCTAGTTAATCGATTTTTGAAAAAGTCTGATATAATTCAGTGGGAAAATACACTTTTTTTGGGGGGGGGGCTGCCGGGGATCGAACTCAGGACCTTGTGCTTGCAAGGCAAGCACTGTAACCACTGAGCTAAATCCCCAACCCCAGAAATACACTTTTGAAAGAAATCCTTCTGGACTAATGTCAATTCGAAGTGTAGTTTTGATCTCTTGCTTATGTCAGACACACACACACACACACACACACACACACACACACACACACACACGCTCACATACACAAGTCCAGAATGGATCAAAGACCTAACTAGGAGACCTAAAACTACCACATGTATAAAAATAATAATAGAGCAAAAATATGGCACAGATGCTGACGTGTCACTCCCTTGATTATGTCATGTTAAACTTCATTTTGCTGAAAGACGTGTTCTTGAGTTTCTCCTTGTTGTTCTGATATACTGGTCGTATTTAGAAAGCTCAGGTTGCAAGAACCTTATCAGTAGCCTCCAGCAACTGAGAAAAAATTTCATATGACAGCCACAAAGAAGCCAGATCACTTTATCATACATCTTCAAGAAAATTCTGCCATTAACCTGGGTGAGTATAGAAGCAGATTATTTCCCAGTTAAGAGGCAAGACCATAGCCTAGGTGGAAACCATTATCAGAAACTGTCAGACTCAGAGCAAAAGACCTGCCTGAACCACGTACATACCCCTGACCTGCAAAATTTGTGAAAAAATACATGGCTTGTTTAAGCTACTACATTTGCATAAATTTCCTAGAAAGCAACCAAAAAGTTATATACAATGAAGCAAATTAAATCCATAAAAAGTAGAGTAACTTAATAGGATGTGGTCCCAAGCATCAATTCTTTGAATTGTTTCCCGTGCAGTCTGAGTTTTATTCATGAATTTTTTTCCAACCCCTATGTCTTCGAGAGTTCTTTCTATTTTATTCTCCAGGAGATTTATTGTTTCTGTTTTTATGTTTAGATCTTTGATCCACTTTGATCTTAGTTTAGTACATGGTGAGAGACACGTATCTAGTTTTAGTTTTCGGCATGTGGTAAGCCAATTTTTCCAGCACCATTTATTAAAGAGGCTATCTTTCTTCCAGTGAGGGTGTTCGGCTCCTTTGTCGAAGATGAGATATTTGAGTGTGTTTGGAGTTATTTCTGCATCTTCTAGCCTGTTCCATTGGTCCTCGGGTCTGTCTTCATGCCAGTACCATGCTATTTTTATCACAGAAGCTTTATAATACAATTTCAAGTCGGGGACTGTGATGCCCCCTGCCTTATCCCTGTTGCCCAGAATTGTTTTTGCTATTCTTGGTCTCTTCTGGTTCCAGATAAATTTCATGATTGCCTTTTCCAATTCTGTGAAGTATGCTATTGGAATTTTGATTGGAATTGCATTAAATCTGTATAGTAATTTAGGAAGTATGGCCATTTTCACTATGTTGGTTCTTCCTACCCACGAACATGGGATATCTTTCCATTATCTGAAATCTCTTTCAATTTCTTTTTTTAGAGTACTGTAGTTTTCACTGTAAAGATCTTTTACTTGCTTTGTTAGATTGATTCTTAAGTATTTCATTTTTTGATGCTATCGTGAAAGGTATATCTTCTCTAATTTCTTTCTCAGTGAGTTTGTTATCTGTATATAGAAATGCTATTGATTTTGGGGTGTTGATTTTTTATCCAGCTACATAACTGAATTTGGTTATTAAATCTAGAAGTTTTTTGGTAGAATGCTTGGGGTCTTCTATGTAGAGTATCATGTCATCTGCAAATAATGATAATTTAACTTCTTCCTTTCCTATCTTTATCCCTTTTATTTCTTTCTCTATTAAGAGGCTTTTGCATGGCAAAAGAAATTACTAATAGAGTAGGGTGAAAAATCACAGACTGGGAGAAAATTTTTGCCAGCTGTCCCTCAGACAAAGGTCTAACATCCAGAATATATAAAGAACTCAAAAAGATCAAACCCCCCAAATTTAAAGACCTTATCCAAAAATGGGCATCTGAAATGAATAAACATTTCACAGATGAAGAAATAAAAATAGCAAATAAATATATGAAAAAATGTTCAACATCATTGGTCATTCGAGAGATGCAGATCAAAACAACACTAAGATATCATCTCACTCCAGAAAGAATAGCTATTATCAAGAAATCAACCAATAACAAGTGCTGGCGGGGCTGCGGGGAAAAAGGAACCCTCCTCCACTGTTGATGGGAATGTAGACTGGTCCAACCACTGTGGAAGTCAGTGTGGAGATTCCTCAGAAAACTACAACTAGAGGTTCCATTTGACCCAGCTATTCCCCTACTGGGGATCTTCCCAGAAGAATTAAAATCATCATACCACAAGGACATATGTACCACCATGTTCATAGCAACACAATTTGTAATAGCTAAGTCTTGGAAACAATTTAAATGCCCAACAACTAATGAGTGGCTAAATAAGATGTGGTTCTTCTACACAATGGAGTACTACACCGCCATAAAAAAGGATAAACTAGAGTCATTTGTATGTAAATGGATGTTCCTTGAGAGCATACTCTTAAGTGAAATAAATCAGACACTTATCAGTACACATCCAATTGTTTCTCTGGTATGAGAAACCATAAGTGTAAATAAGGACAAAGGGTTAGAGTAGATAGTATGTTTAAAAAAAGAGAGAGAGATAGTATTCAAAAGAGAGGAGAACTAGATAGGGAAAAGGGGGATAAAGAAGAAGGTTAAAAGAAAAGTAAGATGAAAGGGGAAAAAATGGTAAAGTGTAGCTACACTTGTTGCAAATAGGGAGGGGTGGGTGAATGGAAGGGAGGGGAGGTGAAGAGGGGAAGAGGGGGGAAAACCAAGATGTATCATGTACAGGTACAAAATAACCATGTTGATTATGAACATTATGTATACAATGTATCAATACATGTTCTTGGTAAAAATAAATTTTTAAAAAAGTAGAGTAGCTTTAAAGTTCATCAAATTTAGTATACATAGTCTTCAAAAGATATAACAAAGGAAGTAAAAAGACAAATAATAGAAAGGAGAAGGTACCAAAGATACATATGTTTGACAAAGGACTTGTATCCAGAGTATATAAAAATATTGCAACTCAGTAGTACCGGATCTAGCAATGTCATTTTTCAAAATTGGCTAAAGTTTCAAATACATACTTGACAGAAGTAGATAGGAGGATGGAAATTAAGAACACATGCATGTTTTCAATATTAATACCAATTAAAACTGCAAGATACCATTATGCATGCTGTGGAATGGCAGAAAATAAAAAAAAATTGTTAATGATGGATGTGGAGCAACTGGAAATTTAATTCTTTGTTGATGGTAGTGGAAAGTTATGCAACAACCTTGAAAAACTGTTTGAGGGATCTCTATAAAGTTAAAAATATATTTACACTCTAATACAGCAATTTTACTCCTAGGTGTCTACCTGTGTTAATCATATGCTTACACAGACTTGTAGAAGATGGCTCACAGCAACTTTATTCATAACGCTCTCAAACTTGAAATTTCCCAAATGTGCATGAATAATGCAATTATGATATATTCGTGCAGTGCAGTACTATTCTTCAGTAAAAAAAAAAAAAGTTGGACTGATGCGACAGTGACTGGGATGAGTTTTTTTAAAATGTATGATGAACAAAGGCAGACACAAAAGGGATCTGCTCATGTTTTTATTTATACAAAATTAGAACACCAACAAAAATAACCTCAAACCGAGTGGCTTATCACAATGCTTTTTGCAATTGCCCAAAGTTCCTGTGATTTAAGATGATTCTTTGGGGTTTCATGTTCCTAAAACCTCATCTAGAAAAGGTGCCTTTTAAGGTGAAGCAGCAAGAAAGTACAGTGACTACAGAGCTGTAGGCCGGTAATGTACTACTTATATTTTTTTATTGAATATTGCCTAAAATAAGCTATAGACAGGTGAGTTACTGATTGCAAATTGCTGAACTACCCTCCCCACACATCTCATTTGTCAGTATTCCCATTAACTCCCTCATGTACACAATCTCCTTTAAATTTAGATGAAGCTACAGCCTGATCGGATTTGTATGCTATTGTATTTCATTCCAGGTCCTCTAAAAAGTGACAAAACCTTCTTTCTGTCATCAGCAAATCCCTGAACTTCAGTTGGGTCTTACTCATAGATGCAACCTTAGCAAACATCTGCATATTCCTACTTTTCAGATAGCCTTCAGATATGTGGTCACTAAGTGAGTTAGACACTTGAAATTATCTACTAGCTAGATACTTCCCAGAATACTTGCCCCAAGCCACTTCACAAAGACCTATGTGCTTGGTAAAGCAAATAATTAACATGAGCAATTACTAAATACAGCAATAAAATGTTGACTGACACTATACTCCTGATTTGAAGGACTGTGTTCAGAAAGTGAAGTCCAAAGTGTTGCGCTTTTAATGCATATGCTTTGCATAAACTCTGTTAATTTGGCTGATGGATTAAACCCCATAACCTCTCCTGATGAGTATTAAACAACTATATGCTGTAAAATACAGCCATCTACACAGGTGTCTCTCTTGGATTATGGAGGTGAAAACAGAGGTCTGAGTGTTTTATTTGAAACTTGCCTACAACTAAGTCATTTTAGGATTTCTTTGTAAATATTCATCATAATTTAAAACATTTCCATACATTTCCATTGCTGTTACTTCCATTCATGCTCACAGTGCTATTCTGAATGTCTTACTTGGGTGTGTTGCTATACATGTATCCTAATATGAGGTGTAGTGGTTAATCCAAGGTAATGCCAATTTTTTCAATGAACAGATAATGATGATAAATACTTATATCAAGTTTCTCATCTTCAAAGCCTAAAAATGTCATGACAAAGCCATCAAGAAACATGTTTTACTTAAATGTCAACTGCGGATGAAATTTTCACGGCTGTCGTTTCTGAGAAACATTTAATGCCTAAAAGCACTTCACTGAAAGAAAATGGCTCCAAAGTTTTTAATCCTTCTTATTTTTAACTTGCCAAAGAGCTCTAAAATATATTACTTCAAGAACTTGGCGAGGATTGTCATGTCACCTGGATTTAATTCACTCCACAAAGCCTCTTGCTTTGGGTTAGAGGTTGGGAAGCATTAGCACTTTTGACCTGTGAGCTGCCTTACAAGACAAGGTGATAAGATAGAAGGGAGATAGACATCTTCCATCCTTGCGACCTCTGAGCAAACGAAAGATTACCCAAAATGACTTAGAGGAAAAAACTGCTTTCCTGTTAAACTAAATGGAATCCAGGACTCATCTTCTGGGATACAATATATTGTATTAGTAATGTGTATGGCTATCTGGTTCCATTTGCTCTGAACTTTATTGAGTTACCTGAAAATGTATGTACACACACACACATACACTCTACGATTCTATCATGCCATGGTGACACTTAAATACAAGTGTTTCTTAAGATATACATGCAAAAATTTTCACCCAGCTTATTTTTCACATAGCAACTGGAAAGGAGCACCATGGAGATTTGCAATAGAAGAGTTTTTGATAGTTTAAATGTACCAGGACACAATACTGCTTTTAATTTCTGTTCTGGAAAAGCCACTTTGGAACTAGATGATTTTAAGGTCAGTAGCAAGTGAGACATTTGTATGAAACAGGCTGGGTAGATGAAGTACCCAGGGCCTTAATCATCTGAGTTCTTGTGTAAACTCATTGCCTCCTTCAAAGGAAAATTATAAATATTCAAGTGCAATTTTTATTAAGTGTGAGATTGTGACACTTAATCTCCATTTATAATGTTGTGGCAGAAGTTAGAGGCAGCTTCCCTCGCCTCATTCTATTCTAAGGATATCTTGCTTCTACCTAAAACACTCTCCCATTAAGTGAAGTTCTATCACCCTCTTCATTTTTTTTTAACCCCAAGAACCTACAGCTGTAACTAGCTTAAGTAATTTGTCCAAATTTTAGCAGCAGTTCTCAAATACAGGTCTCAAATCTGTCTGACCCAAAAGTGATAATTATCTTTTTGTTATTTTTTGGCATCGCAACCAATGTGAAGAATCAAAGAATTTCTATTTAAAAAGCCCCCAAGAGTTGTCTATACCACATAAATTCTCTCTCTCTGCCATTTTTTTCATCCCTGTAGACCATCCACATTTGGTTACCAGGAGCTCGTGTACTTAAAAGTATAGGTGGAATGTAAAAGATTTCAGTCCTCCATTTCAGAGGTGTTCTGTGCCCAACCCATTGCTAAAGTTCTCTTCTGAGACCTGGAATCTGCAGAGGACCCCGTGCTCCAGCTTCACACCTCTCCTCATCTCCATGACTGAAGAAAGGATTGGATCTGACCAAAAGAAATTTATGTCCCTGAACACGAGTCATTACGGTGGGTGGAGGGATGACTCGCAAACCTGATGTGGAGCTGGGCCAATGGAGGGTGAATATTCAAGGTGATACTCTAGAGAACCATGGCTAAAGGATTTAGTTCTCTGGGGCTTTGTCATCCCTCTATCACTCATCACAGCCAGGGTAATAGCACCCAATCCTACTCATACACAGGCCTTAATTATACCCCAGGTTCCCTAGTGAAATCTCATTCCAAAGTTTTCCTGTGTGTAAAACTTGCTAAAGTACAAATTCTAGAAATATTTACATCATTCTGTAATAGTTTGTTTCCCTTGTCTCTTTCTGTTTCTCTGTCTCTTTCTAATTGGTTATTGTTATGTTCACAGAATATTTGATCTTTATAAATTAAGGAGTCTTTTATCCCTTTTACCATAGAGAACTACTGCATTTCAGTTAATACGTTAGCTTTGCTGAGAGGATTTTCTATATCACACTTTTAGGTCCTACTAAGTTTTCTGCTCACATTTCTGAGAGGTCTTTGTATCTGCTTTATTTTTTATTAATATATGTTTACAATATAAGATGTTTACATTCCTTATGTGGACTTGGTCCATGTCCATAAAATACCCTACTTCCCTTTTTCATCCCCTTTTCCACTCCTCCCTTTCCCTTTCCATCATTTTTCAATCCTGTTCCCATTTGAGAGAGATCTATCTCCCCAATTCTTATTATCTATCTTCTATTTTACTCTTTATTCATAATTTGGGTTTCTCATAAAAGAGAAATCACATGACATTCAAGCATATGTGACTGATTTAGTTTACTTTAAATTATGGTCTTGACGAGGCCTCACTATATAGTTCACCTTGAGCTCACTGTGTAACCCAGGCTGGCCTCAAATTAGTGGCATTTCTCCTGTCTCAGCCCTCTAAGTGCTGACATTATAAGAGTGTTTGTTTTTTTAAATGCATACATATTTCTAGTACATAGTGCTTACATTCATCCTGGAGAGTTGATACATGTACATGACAAATTTTAATTCTTTTGTTATCCTCTTCTCCCCTCCCCCTTCCTTCTGTTCAGTTTTTGACCCTTTCTCTTGTGTAACAGATGACTGAATAAGGAAAAAAGTGACATTTATACCCAATGGAGTACTATGCTGCCGTTAAGAAAGATAAACTCTAGTCATTTGTAGAAAAATGGATGCACCTTGAGACCATAATGTCAAGTGAAATTAATCAGACATACAAGCTCAATTATCACGTGGTTTCTCTTATATGAAAAACCCAAAATATAAATGAAGGGCAAAATAGAAAATAGACAACAGAAAATAGGGAAATAGATCTTTAGCATATAGGGATGGAACCAAGAGAAGGAGGGAGGGAGGAGGGATAGAAGAGAAGTGAGAGGGAATAAAAGGGTATTTTTATGTGCTGTGTACATGTCTTTTAACTGATGTTGCTACTACTTAATTCGTTCTTCATAATTTAACTATGTAGTTGAGATTTTGGATTCCTAGTATCATGCTCCTACCTTCTAGTTTCTATATTTCAAATATTCCCTCAAGGGTCTCCTGATATCTCTTGCCAGATTCCTTTTGAATCCAGAATTATTTTGACCTCTATAGACTCTGTCTTTGCATCATTAGACTAAGGGGTTCAGTACCCACGAATCTCAAAATCCAGCCTTCTTGAGATCTGAGGAAGCCATGGTTATGGATTAGTAATAGACATTCCAGAAGAAACCTAGTGTGTTAAACTAACCGGGAGAAATTTTCTGATCTGGAATAGACTGATAAAAGAAGATTTAGATGCTCTCTGATAGCTAATGTTGGAGCTTCTGGTCCCTGGTTTTATCATTTACCCAAAATCTCTAACACCAATTTGTGTCATGGTCTAACCTTCATATCACTTTTCATTTCATGCTGTGATGGACAAATTAAATTCAGGAGAGGACTCTCTGGAGCTAAATAATGTAATATTGTTTTGCTAGCTTTGTGAAGCCGAGGTCTGAATGATTCTTTTCTGTATTCACACAATAGACGATTATTCAAAAGTTGAAGTCATTTATTTAGTTAACCCTGAAGGTTCTACCCCTTGTGCTAGGAAAATGTTAAGAGGGCCAGTCCTACTGTCATGAATTCTAATGGTAGTGTGGGAGCAGTGATGACCTGAGGTCATTATAAGGATTCAGGTAAAGAATATGAGTTCACATTTTAATCACACTCTTCTTCTTTATAGACCAGTTATATAAACATGTTGGAAACAGTTCAAACTCATCATAAACTATTGAAATCCATTAGTACTGGGAGTACATGACAATAGTCCTATGAATGTAATTATTATTTCCTCGTTCTTTTTAATAAGCTGATCACATGTGTTAATCTTTTTTCTATTTCAGAAATTTCAAGTTCCCAGAACTTCTGTTTCAAAACAAGTGTAGACTCATTCAGAAAAATCTTGGCTTGTGGAGTAAAACATCACATATTATTTTCCAATTCTCAGTTTTATTTGTTTAGCTTTATACTTTATCATACTCTCTAGAATTCACTGCAGTAGCTGTCAATTTTAGTACATCACGTAGAAGCCAGGATTAACAAGTGCACCTTTTTTACATGCTTACGATCACAACCATTATAGTCTGTTGGGAAATTTACCTGAATTAATTTTGACTCCTTACTCTGCTTCTATGCAGATTGTTGAAAATTCTCTACACCTACAATAAGTTG
Organism: Hystrix cristata; assembly: GCA_004026905.1. Taxonomy (NCBI): domain Eukaryota; kingdom Metazoa; phylum Chordata; class Mammalia; order Rodentia; family Hystricidae; genus Hystrix; species Hystrix cristata. Next base: position 46,512 of record PVJO010012013.1, on the reverse strand, counting down.
CATCATCCTTGCAATTGCTCATAATTCAAATATTGATCAATCTGATGCCTCTAGTGCACAGAACTTTCTCTCTTCTGTTTGTTACCCTCTCTCTGTAGCTATTTATTATTCTCTCCCTAGTGTTTCAAAAAATGTTGTTCCTGTACTTCCATGTTCATTTTATTCTGTGTATTGAAAGGAATGATGATTTTGTACTTTTTAAGGCCTTATGCATTATTCTGTTGCTTAGACATCATTTATAAACTTAGAGTAACCTGTTAATTAGTCAAGATTACAAAAAAAGAGGTGTTCCATTAGTAGTAGTAAGACGTTCATGACTTTTCAATCACATAATTATTTGTATCTCTGATTACAGCTTGTTAGAATCCATTTGCTTGAAATAGATTTATGAATTCATGATTCAGTTTATTATACAATTATTAAACAATATGATGCTATACTCTATATCCATTCTTAGTATGATTAGCTGTGTTATTCTTTATTTTTTCTGAGGGATGTGCTGGGGATGGAACTCAGGGCCTCGCACGTGCTGGGCAAGTGCTCTACCACTGAGCTAAATCCCCAGCTCCATTTGATTTTACTTTGAAGATTTTTGTTTGCTCTTCTTTGGAAATGTGATAGTGAACTCCTGTGTTTATGTCCCTTTTCTCTAGCTCTTTCTGATTCCAGTGTGTTAATCTGAGCTAGGTACTCAATTTCTCCCTTGACTTGACAGTTTGATTGGTTTTCTTTCCCATAGATTATATATCGACTCCAGTTAAGTGTACCATTGCAGCTGTAAATTTAGGATTTGAGCTCTAGTAAGGAGTTCAGAACAGGAACATAGTTTTGGGAGACATCCACATGGTAAAATAAAATTTTATAAGAACATACAATGCCCTAACACATATGTGATCTCATTTGATATTCTGTAAGATCTTATTTTGTAGGTGAAGAAACTGAGATTCATGGAAGTTAAGTGACTTTCTCAACATCACAGAACCAACAAATGGCAGAGTCTGGTCTTGAGCCTATTGTAATTGCTTTTCCAACACTGTAGTGCAATTCTGCACCGAGTATCCCAATCACTGACAGTGTGCTGTTCTACCTCACGGTGCAGGTGGTGAGAGAGTTGTGTGCATAGAAAAGCTCTGAGTTTTTCTTCCTCTAGATTATATTCATTCTACAAGACTATGGAACATGATTTGGAAATTCCAACTTTTCCATGACAGGAAATTTACTAGGGCTGTACTCAAATTTGATGAGCATGTGGGTCTGTCTTTGGGAATCTCAATATAATGTAAATTCGAATTGACTATGCCTGGGGCAGCATGTGAGAGTCTGCATTTCCAACACACTTTGGTTTGCCTAAGTGCTAGTGTCATTTGTAGTAAAAGGGCTTCTCTTTCTCTTCCTCCACTGGTAACTTCTGCTTTGATAACTAAGAAATACTTAATGAGAGCATAACTAAACTTTCTGCTCCTCTGAGTTCTAGAGTGCTACTAGGGCAATATTTTGACTTTGTATCTTTATTTTCTCCCATTAAATAGTCCATTTCTTACCCCAACTCCATGATTCGTTTTGGTTTGGGATTTAATAACAAATGCATAGGTAAATCTCTTCAATTTTATTTTACCATTGTCTTCCAAAAGCCAGTTGATGCGCCACTGGGATTTTATACTCTACAGCAGCAACAAGCAAGGTTCCCACTGAGCCGGGAAATGAGGCATTTACCATAGTTGCTTAAGGAATTACTCAGGTAAGAGCGAGATGCCTTGATATTCTTCAGCTGAATGAGAGCTTTCTAAATTCTCCAACGCTGAGAATGAGATGCACCCCAGAATCAAAGGTAAGACCTAGTATAGACACGGGATCAAACGACTCTGGATGAAGTTGCAAGAACAGAGATCTAGGCAGAGAGTTACAGTCTCTTAAAGCCCCTACCACCTCACAATGCTGTTGTATTAGCAATTAAATTTTAACATGAGTTTTGGCAAGGATAAAATGCATCCAATCCAAGGTAGTATGATGTCATGGAAAGGCGGTTATGACTATCAAAGAATATTGAGCCTATTCGTTTGGATCTAGTTCTCTCCCACTCAAAAAAAAAAAAAAGTGGAAGCATTCCAAAGGACAGATTATTAAGAAGTTTTATGTGCTGGGAAAACTCAGTTCTTCCCAGGGGCATCCTAATGTATTTCAGTAGTTCAGCAATGGAAATGTAAGGCTGAAGAATAAAATCTAGAATAGAGGTAAAAGGATAAGTTTCAGCCCGAAGTTCCTCTTCCAAACACTTTTTGCTTGGCATGACTTACCCAGCCATTGTTTGCACGTAGATCGTGAGAAAGATCTTGATCACTTGGCCCCCCTAGCAGAAGGGAAACCAAAAGTGTGACATACGAGATGCCATATTAGTGCCTTGCATTAAATTGAGATTCTGTTACTAAGAAATAAGTGGAAAACATATTACTGGCTAGGTAGGTAACAGTCTCTGGTACACTGTCATATTATATCATGGACTTTGTTTAAAAGAAATAATAAATGTGGCTTGGGGCTAAACAAGTGTCTAAGTGGATAACTATACATGCAAGTGCTTTATAAACTGTAGGTAACTGTCTACCTGACTACTAAAATTACCGTGTTTTATGTGAAAAATTTAAAGCCAAGAGTAGACGTAATCTATGCTCCTTCAGTGGATTGTGATATTAGAAAATAATTAGATGCATGCTGAAATAATTAGAGCATGACATAAAACAAGATTAAACAAAGAGAAACAGGAAAATAATCCTGGATTCTAATCCTTTATTTTTAACGACACTTGTAGAGATTGTTGCTCCAAACACCACTTGAGGACCAGAGCTAGCCCGGCCTTCATATCAGATTGGTAACTATGTCAGTCAAGACCTGTTGTGGCCTTTGCATAATTCTCAGAGGGCAAACTTAATCTAAACATTTTGGGGACACATTTCTACCTCCCCAGGAATAATGTCCACTTAGAATTTCTCTACATTTCTGCCTTGATTTTTGTTGTTGGTGCTGTTGTTTTGCATTTCTATAAATATAAATTTTATTTTTAGAGCAGATGTAGGTGTTCAGAAAACAACGCCTCTTCTTCTCAGGGCACAGTTCACTATATGATTAACATCTCGATGCAGTGCAGGTCATTTCTTAGCACCAATGAACCAATGTAGATGCTGTTAACTAAAATCCATCTATATGAGAGTTTGTGCTTTGTGTTGTACAGTAATACAGCTGGTGGCAAGTCCTTGATGTCATGTGTCCTCCATTAGAGTGTAGCACATCATAAGATGGCTGAGAGACAGGGATTTGTGCAATATGTAGGTGTGCTGCCGTTCTTTGCTGTGCCCTTCGTATTCCGTGTTTATTACATCCATCATGTGCCTCCCGTAATGACTGTGTGTACAGGCCTTGAACTTGGTGTAATGCTCTTGTCTTTTGTCTCATAATTCTCAATAATTTGAGCTGTGCAGTTGTGTTTTCTAAGTGAGAGGTAATAGGCTAACAGGGGTATGTTATGTGACCAGATGAGATACCTACAGTGTGCTTATCCATAACTATTCCTTGCTTGCCCCCAACATCTCATGCATGTGATACTCCATGAAGACACAGTTCCAGTTGATCTAAGATGTGTACAAGTTCAGTAAGAGTCCAAGTTAGTATTGTATACGTAGAAAAACTGCAGTGTGCTGTTGCATATATGTTCATATTGATTTATCCAAAATTTATTTCTTAAAGTTCTGACCTCTGGGCTGGGGATTTAGCTCAGTGCTTAGAGTGTTTGCCTCACATACACAAGGCCCTGAGTTTGATCCCCAGCACAAAAAACAAAAACAAACAAAAAAACTTTTAAAGTTCCAATAACTGGGGATGCAACTGAGCAGGGAGCTAGGGATTTTAAAGAGGTAATTAAGGTAAAATGAAGTTCCTAAAATGGGTCCTAAACTAATAGGTCTGGCGTCCTCGTAAGAAGAGATTATGACACAGGCACCTTCGCAAGGAAGACCACGTGAAGACAAAGAGAAAAACTGGCCATCTGCAAGTTGTGTAGTGATACCGCCAAAGAAATCAGCTTTGTCGATATCTTGATCTTGGACTTCAGGCCTCCAGAAATGTGAGAAAGTAAATTTCCACTGTTTCAACCACTCGGTCTGTGGTTCTTTTTGATGACAACCCTCACAATTTAACACTCAAATAGCTATATACAAAAGGCAGGGAAGTATGTCATCACACTGAGATTGTCAGTGAAGACTTTCGCTCAATTCAGAGAGATTTTGTCTCTGGTAAACTCATTAGATTACCTCCTATTTTATTTTGTATTCTTAACTTTTTGTGATATACAGAAAGCAAAGTGTGCAACGCAAATGCTACCAAATGAGCCCAGTCTACAGATCTCTGCATTCCATGTTGCTTGTTTCATTCTGTCTGAATATTTTTCATTTCAAACTCATTAGGAATAGCAGCTAGTATTTATCCTGCACTGGCTGCATTTATACCAGGACTGCTGCCTTTCTCACTTCATGTTTTTATATTCAATACTCATAACAATCCTGTGAAATAAATATCATATTATTCTCAGCTTGCTGATGAGGAAACTAGGTCTCCAAAACATTACATAATTTTTGCAAGGCGACCCAAATACTAAGTGACAAATCCGGGGCTCAATACCAAGTGTTTCTGGATACCCAGAGTGTGTTTTTTCCACTACACTGCCTGAAAACAAGAGTTCATTCTTTCCCGCTCACGTGTATGCTAATGATGATCACTGAATCCGAATACACAGATTCAGAGGGACGGTCATTAGCTGATCCTGTGGTGTGCAGCAAATACCCTCTATCCACTTCTCAGACCCACTTCTATGGCTGAAATGATTATTTTGCCTATAATAACGTCTGAGCCATGCAGCTGGAGAAATTTTCATCCAGATGCTGGTGTGTCAATTTGAATTGTTATTACAATAAAAAGTTCCTGTTCATATTTGTTCCTATTTGCATATGTACAGAAGACACAGTTGTTCAGCCAAACCAAGCCATTTTGCAAAAATGCAGCCCAAAATTCACAAAGCAGTTCTGAAAATAGCCAATTTGTGGCCTCTTGCTGGGAAGAAACTGCATAAAATATGCAAAGCTCTTGGATTTATCACTGAAAAGTGTCATACCTTTTATCTGCAATCAACTTTCCATCTCTCCTGTCACACCTCCTTCCCTTTCTCCTTTCTTGAAATATAGCCTGAAGGGAGGGGAGGGGAAGGGGGGAAGAGGGGGGAAAACCAAGATGTATCATGTACAGGTACAAAATAACCATGTTGATTATGATCATTATGTATGCAATGTACCAATACATGTTCTTGGTAAAAAATAATAAAAAAAAAATTTAAAAAAAAAAAAAAAGAAATATAGCCTGAGATCTACTCTCTCCCAGGCATGAGAGAGACAAAGAACAAAAAGTAAGTCTTTGCCCTAAAGGAGCTCAAATGCTAAGATCTGAAGATTCACTCTAGAAACAGGGTTTTTCACAGAAATACAGTTTTCGTAGAACTACAGGACAAAGGAGTATACTTAATGTTGTTGCTTCTGTTCTCTAGCTCCTCTCTGTGTTCAGACTGCTACTGTCACACCTATTTTACTGAATTAGAGATTTTAATCCCTTTACTTACTACCTTTTATTCCAGGACCTAGAATTGCACCTGGTACAAAGCAGTTACTAATTAAATGTCTCTCTTTGCAATTGTCAACATAGGTAGTTTATATTATTTGAGGTGGTGGAGTGGTTTATATATTTATCACCCACAGCATGCTGCTTTGGAAGTCATGTAGAGAATGGGCGATACAGTTCTGTCCTCAGCCTGGATCTTTTAATAGTATTTCTCTTTTCCCGTCCTCCTTTCACAAATTGGTTATTTATATTTGTTCAGTGGGGATACTGTACCCAGGTTTTAAAGTCACCCCTCTCCACAAATAGACTTGGTGCAACTCATACAACACTCACATTACCTAGCATTTGGTTGCTTATTGTGTTTCATTGTATTATTCATAAAGATTCTCAAAATCATAATAAGGACTAGAAAATACAGCTGATGTTGTGCTCATTTTTGCAAAAGTGATTTGCCCAAGCTCAAAGAGTGCATTAGGCAGAGTGAACTTTGTGCTAGCTGCTAGCTACTCTGTGTCTATCTCTTTTGTTTAGAACTTCGGGGCTAGAATATGCATTTTGTTGTTGTAATCATAGCAGAAGGTTTCCGAGATTTCAACACAGACATTGTGCTTTACCCTGATTATGCATTATCTTATCATACCTCTGATGTAAGAGTAAGTATTATTCCTGTTTTGCAGATAAAGAACATAAGATCATGAAAGATATAATAATGCACTCAGTGTTATTTGGTCTCAGGCTATCTGATTCCAGAATCTATAATGTTAAGAGTAATAACTAGCATTGACCTAGAGGCTGCTCACTGTGCATTAGTACTATATTAACTATTTTATATGCAAAATTCCTTTAGCTAGCACAACAATTTCATGAGGCATGTACCATCATCACTGTCATTTACATTGGAGGAAAATTTGGTTCAGAAAGGTTAGGTGACTTGTTCCCTTTCAAACTGCTAGCATGCATCCATCTCTTCCACCATAACTCCTCATCTATATCCTATTTACTATTTAGCCATTATGAGTGAGTACTCTAGATAAACTATTTGCTCCTGAAACCGTCTCTCCACTTGTTTACAAGATCGCACCTCTTTGTCACCTCCTCTAATATATCGACTCCAGCTATTATCATATTTTTTGTGCATTATGAAATGCATGAAATGCTCTGCTGGAGCATTCCCAATAGCAGAATACATACTATCATTTCTTCTATTTTAAAAACAGACAGACAGACAAATTTTTAAAAAATCACCCTCCTTTTTCTTTCCTTTGGATAGAATAGCAGTGGCAGAGTGAGTCTGGACTCATTTAGAGCAAAGATCTTTCCAAGAGCTGTTTACAGTCATTGACTCCAGTGTTTTCTCTTCCTATTATTTCCCAGAGCTACTCTATCCACAGTTGTGCACAATTCTATTGACATTGCCTTTTTCAAAGTCATCAGTGAGCCCTACAATGCTAAATACAATGGTCCGTTCTCTGTCTTCATCATACTTGATCTAAATCTAACCCTGGTATCTGACACATTTGATCACTTCATACTCCATGAAACACTTCTTTTTGCTCAATATCCAGGACTTCCCAATGCCCTAATTTTACTCTTAAATGGCTGGCCAAACATCATAGTCTCCTTCACCTAAGTCCTATTCCTCATCTAATCTTTTAATCTTGAAAAATCCTAGGATCCATTCTTGTACCTTTTCTCTATATGCAATCGCAGTTCAGATGTTTATACCCAATTTTACACTTTTAAAAACCCTGAACCTACTCGTGGTTCCCAAACATTTGTCTTTAGGATATTCTGTACCTCTCTTCTAAATCCCACACACTTGCATCCAAAAATCTGCCCATATCACCAGTGGGCTAAAGCAGTAGATACATCAGACATCATATGTTGAAAACGGAGTTCCTGGTTTCCTTTTCAAAACTTGCTCTACCCATACACTTCCTCAATTCAAACATTGGCAATTTCATATTGTTTGCCTGGATTAAAGTCCTCAAATGTTACTCTTTATCTTTCTCATATATCCCCCATTTAATAACAGAAAAATTGGTTAGTTCTGTTTTTCAAAAGTTATCTACAATTATGTAACTTCTTGCCATTTCTGTAGCTACTTTTCTGGTCCAAATCACCGTTATGTTTTCTCCGTATGACTTCAGTAGCCTTCTAAGAGATGCTCTTGCTTTCAACAATTATCCCCCTTTAGTTGACCCAAGAGAGCAACTCAGCCTAAGTAATCTTGGGAAAATGAAATTCAGGTCAGACTCTTTCTTTGTTTAAAACTCTACAACAGCTCATTATTTTTTAGAGTGCAATCCAAGATCTTTACAATGCTGTACGAGGCCTTACACAATCATCTTCCATCTGTACCCTGTTACTTCTGTGAACTCATCACCTCCATCTTCCTCTATGCTCCAACCAAATTGCTTCACTCACTGTTTCTTGAATATGTTAACTATTATTTAACATGGGAGCCTTTTTATTTGGTGTTTGTTCTGTTTGGAATACTCCTCCTTCAAGAACATTTCTGGGTTACTGTCTCACCTCCTTCAAGTTTTGTTCAAATGTAACCTTTTCCAGGAAATCTACCTGCTCACCATTTTTGAAATTATATGTTATTTCCCTCTACTCATGGTTTTGCTTGACATGCTCTATTTTTTCTTGAGAGATTATTTTTTATAATAAGATATTTATTTACTTATGAGGTCTGTTTATTTTTCATTACCTGTCTTTTCTACTGAAATATAAGGTCCACTTAGGCAAAGATTTTTATGCTTATGTTAACATCGTATATCCTAAGCACCCAAAATAATCCCTGCCTTTACTGATTATTCCATCATTAGCTCAGGATAAAAGGAAGAACTGTATGAATGAGTGAAATAGTGAATCTGAAATCATTTGGCTCATGGACTCAGGATTAAACTCTGCAATTAAACACTGATGTAGAGTCAGTCCTACCCATTTTAGGGTCCGATTCCAGAGGTACTTCTAAAGCTCTATTTGCACAACTGCTGATTTGAGCAGTTACTTGTCATCTTATCAAATGCTAATGAGCACTTTTAAAGCATCAGTTAAGTATATAGTCCACTCTTGCAGTGCACTGCTCTAGCTTGGAGGTCTTACTTTCCATGTGACCAGAGGAAAATCCTTTCCTTTCTTGAGCCCTCAGGCTGTTACTCTAAAAATGAAAGCTTATCACAAGATATTCTCTAAGGACTCTTTTATCTCTGGAAATATAGTCTATAATCCACTTACTGGAAAGATCGCAGGTCTTGCAGTCACAGAAATTTGAAATTGATTTCAGCCTTCAACATATTTGAATAGGTCAGTTCATATTTTTGTACTTCAGGTAACTTAATTGTAAAAGTTGGATTATCATAAGATTCTATCTGTTATACAGAAATATTGTCAACATAAAATTATCAAATATAGTTTTAAATTGTACAGTGCAGGCTATACTGCAATGAATCTATATGTGGGGTTTTGAATAGTAAATATAGTAAGTCTTTATTCACATCTATATGAGCTTGTAAAATAGTAGTCTTAGGGGAACGAATACAGCTTGGGGATCAGATAAGAGCACAGGGCTGGTGACAGGCTAAGGCCAATAGTTCGACTGGTATAGGAACTAACCAGCCAGGCTATTAGGTGGAAACTGTACCGTGGTGTCATTCATTCTGTGTATGTTAAGTGGCTGCACTTCTGTAAGTTTTGTTTGGAATAAGATGCTATCTGATGCTTTTGTGAATTTTTGGCAGAAAATAATTCATAAGCATAAATACACAACTTGTAGATTGTCTGGCTTCTTACATTTACTCCTCAATGCTTCCCAAGTAATTACCTACAACTTAGAGTCCAGTAGTGTAAACAAAGCAAGAAGGACAATATGCTCAACTAAAGAGAATTGTATGCTAATTTGTGTAATGCTTCAGCACACCGAACCTTTTATATCTAGTTTGTCTTTATAATAATCTCATGATGTAGATTGCGATTAAACCCTGTATCACAGATGGAGCAACCAAAGAACATCAAGAAGTGACTTAGTGCGACCGCTATAAAGGGCAGAAGTGTGGTCTAACTCACTGTCTCCTGTCTCTAAACCCTGGTCATTTGCCTTCAGAATGCAGTAACTTAATTACGCCCTCTTTCCACACCCTGCTGTTATTAGTTACTAGTGCGATGTCTACCGTCGGTATGTGCTCATAGGCTTTAGTGGTTTTACAAACCCTTATACACTGTCTGCTATTTGATGCAATGCCTACAGCCACTCTCTGAAACATTTTGTTAGTTGGTACTTCCCTGTGTGCAAACTGTATCTGTGAGTCATTTCCTTGGAGAATCGCTTCCTTGGATATACACTTGTGGCAGCAAAGGAGATCCTCAACTTCCTAAACCAGCTCTCACCAGTAAAGGACAGAAAGAGGGCAGAACCTAATAGCAAGAAGCCGTATGTTCCTTTCTAGGCTTTGAATTTATGGGTACTGAAGTCTTCATCAAATTACCCAATGTCTGAAATTTACTTTTCTAAATCTAAAAATAAGGATTACATCAGTCAGTGTTCTTAGGAAAAGCAGATACATAGATGATAGAGAGATAAACAGATAGATCAATAGAAAATAAATACATAGATATGCACACATATACCTAATGTAAACTAGTACTGCCATTGTGGAAATCAGTACAGAGATGCCTCAAAAAATTGAAAATAGAAATTCCACTAGCCCCAGCTAGTCTCCATGAAAGTATCTTCCCCAAAGAGTTAATGATGTCATATTATAGACATACATGCCTACCCACGTTTATAGCAGCACAGTTCCTAAAAGTTAGATCTTGGAAGTGGCCTACATACCCATCAACAGATAAATAGATAATGAAAGTATGGTATTCCTACACAATGGAGTACTATTCTGCCATAAAGAAATATGAACTTGAGTCATTTGTAGGAAAATGGATGTACCTGGAGACCTTAATGATAAATGAAATAAATCAGACACACAAGCTTAAATATCATATGTTCTATCTTATATAAAAAACTCAAAATATATCTGAAGAGCAAAATAAAAGACAGCTAATAGAAAATAGGGAGATAGATCTTTCACAAAAGGGAGAGGGAGCAAGGGATGGAGGGTGACAGAAAGGAGGGGAGAGGAAAGGAAATTAAAAAAATTAAGGTGCGATAAGCACATGTACCAACTACCTACAATAATTATAATTAAATACTGCCAACATGGGCCAATAAAAAATATTGAGAAGCAAATCCAAATATGCAGCAGTAAGTAATACATTTAATATACAATAATATTTAAAACAGATTTATTTCACGGAAATGTCTTACACAGTTGTGGGGCCTGGTGAATCTGAAATCTACACAGCAGGTTTGTAGGCTGGAAACTCTTGGGCAGTAGCTAATGCTACAGGCAGAATATCTTCATTTTCAGGGACACCTCTGTTTTTATTTGTAAGGCCTTGCAGTTGATTGTATGAAGCCTACCTACATTATTGTCATCTCTTTCTTTAAAGTTAAAAGAGTGTAGATGATAACCACTTAAAAATGCCTCCTAGAAAGTCTGGCACAGTGTCCTGTGCATGTAATCCCAGGACTTGGGAGGCTGAGGCAGGAGGATCGCCAAGAGTTCACAATCATTGGGGGTTGCATAGTGAGTTCAAAGTCAATTTGAACTACATAATGAGACCCTGTCTCAAAAAATCAAACCAAAACAAAGATATGTCCTAGAAAAATGTAGGTAACTGTTTGGTTAAATAAGCGGTAATATAACCTGACCAAGTTGATGCGTAAAACTAATAAACATAGAGATAATGACAGTGATGGTGGAGATAACTATCTTTCAAAATTATGAACAACAGATCCAGCCACCTGTTTAAAGCACTTAGCACACTGTCTAGTACAGGATAGAAACTGGAATATTACTTTGTTATGAATGGAAGTAGAAGAATGGGGGTAAGGTGCTATTTACTAATCTGTGTCTTTTTATTCTTGTTACCCTCTAAATTCTTTTGATACTGGCATAGTGCTGAATATACTTTGTCATTAATCTAAAGCTATGCTAACATGAAATAAAGGCATAATGTCCAAGAATGATTTTTAGCTAGATGTATTATTATGCTTGAAAGGGATCTCTGTAATTGCTCTGTAGAGATAATATTTCTCATTATATACAATTGGCTGCCTAAATCAAATATATCATTATTATACTTCTACTGTGGTATTTTAGTATTTGGCTTCTCTATAATCTACAGGAGTCTATTCCTGTTTTAAAAAAGAAATCCTTCCAGATTTCTGATGCTCAACATGCCTTACTTCCCAACTTTAACAAGTTAATAATAAAGGTCATTACATATACAGAACAGACAAATTTTATTCTGATTTACTTTTTGAAAAATATCCATATACACTGTTGTACTAAATTAAGAATAATCTTCATCCCTGAGTCTGGAAAAGTGAACTTTCATCCTGGTTTTTCTACTTTGGACAGTTCAACTAATGTGTGAATTTCAGTTTTTTGTTCAACTAATGTGTGAATTTCATTATATTGTAGAACTAGCCTGTCCATCCTGCAGGTTTGTGGTTATTTTTAAAGGGAAAATACATGAAAAAGTACCTCACTTGCTGTCCAGCACACTGTTTATGCCCCATAAATGTTGGATGAATCAGCTCTAAATACAACATGGAAATCATACAAGAAATTCCTCTAATATTAATATGTGAATAAATGAACCATTAGTTCCAAAAGTAGCCTTCTATTCATCGTGAATATAGGGCTCTTGGACAGGTGATACCACTTGCTTGATTATTTCTTTTTCTGATATGTAATGGGATTTGGGTACTTTCAGTAGAGTCAGTATGATACGGCTAATCAGAGCTGGGGTGCAGACCAGAGTAGAGAGCATCGGATGAAGGCTATCAAGCCGGAAGAGCCATGAGTAATCAAGATCACTTTGCTACGAAGGGGTGAGTCTCTGGGAGCAGGAAGCAGGATTCGAAACATAGAAGGTTAGATTTCAATTGTTAAGGCAAAATCAACTACCTTTCAAGGGATTGGGATTGGGTTGCAAGAGCAGGATGAAAAACAGAAGAAAATAGGGGATCAAACTGCCGTTTGTAACAGGAAAGATCCAAGAGGAGAAACCTGGCCCCACCGTAACATCCATCTCCCCTTTGCCCCAGCACGGAGCTGCAGTTTAATCTCAGCATTCCAGACTGCGTATTTCCTCATGGGCATGAAAAATATCTCGACTCTGCATGTGAGCAAAAGGCTTTTTAAAAATTTAATAACAATGTACTGATTTCTATTTGGTAGAAAGAAGATTCCTAGACTCTAATAAGCATTAATTAGTAAAGACATGAAATGAGTTTGTGCATGACATTATGCATATGCGGGAAAATTAAAGTGACACATTTTCAAGATTTTTATAATATCTATATTGCAGTTTCTGTGAAGGAGCAAAGTGGTGCCGTCAAACTTGTACACAGATCCTTGCAGGTTTAATTGCACCATTTTCCTAGCATTTTTTTGTTTACAATGATATTTTTCAAGTCCTTTTCGATTTGGAATTTTTCCAGATAATCCACTTGAGAAGCAAAGCTTGATAGATTTCAAAGTGAAAGGCAATTATCCAGGCGGCAGAAATGAGAGAGCTAAGAGTTAATACACAATAATCCCGGTACCATTCTTCCTTATTGATGACTTAGATCCTTCTTGACAAAGATGACACGGTGGGACTTAATCCACACTCACCGAGCAGCAAAATGGAATGAATAATAACCAAGCTGTGGCCCATGACGTCCTGGGACAGACTACTGAAAAGCACAGATTTATTGAGGGGGACTTTCTCACTATCCATACACATCACCTCAAGGTGATGAGATGTCAAATTTCTAAGTTATCTTTCAGTACAAAATAAAATTATCAGACGTTAGATGTTGCACAAAATGACATAATAATCAGTCCAATAATTAAACTCCAAATAAACTCCGTATGTGTTGATTTACATAGGCAGTGTACAAAAGCCCAATCATGGTCCTATCTCATGCCACACACACACACACACGCACACACATGCGTGTCCAACACACACTATACACCAGATCTTTGTGACATATCTTTAAAATATAACTTTTGTACAATGTTCTAAAGCACGTGATTTGTTAGACCCTTTCCTTGAGTCATATATTTCTGGTCAACGTCAGCCACTTTAGTCTCTTTAAGTCGCATTGCTCACATCCATAAAATGGCAATAATAATATTTCTTTATTTTCCCCTTAAATTCAAATAAGAAAATTCAAGGAAAACATATTGTGACAAGGTGCTGTACAATTACATTATTAAATACAGAAATGACCGTATTTATTAATTATTATATATTCTAAATTGAATCTGTAAGTTCTAAACAAAATCTATGGATAAAAGGAAAAGCACAACTGCCATCATTTTCCATCAATTTTATCCATGTCCAAATTATGACTATAATATTGGAGCAAATACCTTAGAATTTAGGCATCTAAGTGTAAGTCGCTGTTTCATAGAAGATACCTTTGGAGTTTCTATTTAAGTGAGTATTCATTGAGGACCACTATTATGAGCCATTTTGCTTGGTATTTTACAAATATTACTTCATTCTTACACAATTATATACCGACAGTTAACTCAGGTTGGTATTCAAGAAATTGGAAGATAAGAGGTGTCCGAGGCCACAGCATTGTTCTGACATAGCTGGTGTCATTGTTCAAGTTTAGAGAGCTTACTGTATACACAAATCCTAAAGAAAGGGTTGTCTATGCTATTGTATGTGAACATCAGATGAACAGTATCGAACCAGGACAAAATCAGTTTTCTATTATTGAAAGACAAGAAATCCAAAAGGATGCTAAAAAAAAAAAAGAGGAAATATTTTAAGTCAGATTCTGAAAATAAATCTGGTAACAAAGATTCAGTGAGACACTAAAATGAATAGCTTTAAGAGTCAACTAGGAGAATTTGACTTTAGTTCAGTGGTCATGGTAAGTGATTGAATAATAGAATGCCTTGGCGAAACCAGTAATTTAAGTCGACTGTGACAGTGGTATCCAGAATTTTGAACAAGTTTGAAATTTTAGACATAAAAATTCAGACTCGATACAATGAAGCAAATACACCATAAAATTCATGGATTTTTTAAAGTAGGTCTCGGCCACTGCGCTCGCTCTTCCACAGCAGCCTGCCTGAATGCTGTGCAGTGCCCTTCCTTTCCTACTTTTACTTGCCCTAAACTTGCTCTCTGGAGCCTGTTTCTTTGCCTACCTTTAATAAGACTGCAAAAAAGTGGGTCTTAATGCATAACATTTTTAACATATGTTAATTCTAATATATTTAAGAAACTTGCTATTACTTTATGTGACTGTTCATATGTTTTGATAAATTGAACTTTTCAGATACCAATTTTTGGGCTATATTTATTCATGAGCAATTATGTATTTTCCATTTAGGGTTTATTTCTTGTTTTACATTTAAAAATTTTATTTGTAGTTACATGCCTTATGTTTGAAATAGTATTCCTTTTTTGATGCACACTAAATATGAATAGTGAATAATTAACCATGAGAATGGTAAAAGAATGTTTTATCTTTGGGAAAAATGAATGAAATATATCTTGCATTAGACATGTTAAATAAATCAGTAGAAGTAAAAGACATATAAGATAAAGAAAATATTTTGCAACGTGTTTGTTTCTTTATGTTTTTGCTGAGTGGGGGGAGGGTGTTTAAAGGGTATTTCAAATCCACAGCTTTACAATATTTTTCTTGAAATAAGAAGTCCAATTTGATCACTTCTCAGTCTTTTGGCTAAGATCAAGTTAGGCAACAGTTCTATGGCAAATGACATTAATATCAGGATATTTGTATATGATGTTTTGATAATTGAAAATATCAATAAAATCATAATTTAAAAGTTGTCTCCTTTTAGGGATTGATTCTTAGTCGTAAGTGCTACTTTTCATTTTTATGTTTATATCACTAACTTATGTTTTAAATATTTGGTATTTGCTGTTAGTAATTTGCATTTATTCAGTAACAAAAGTTTATGTGCATATATTTCATAAATAACTTGCAATAGTAAACTTACAAAACCAATTTTCAAAAGGTGTTGCTTAACTAGGGGCTCAAGGTAAAGATCTGGGGACACGTCCCCTCAGGGTTCCAAAGAAATTGTGAAACATATACATACTTACAGGCATGCTGGCAGACAAGGAAGGAATTCACTCTGAAAGACAGGAGCAGATGGCTCTGGACGGTCTTGAAGTTGAAATCAAGATGGCTATACAATAAGGGAGAAATTTCAAAGGAAATATACCAATTAGAGACTATTGTTCAAGTTTGTGTGTGGAGGGTGGATGGTACCAATGAGGAGTAAAGGGAAATATAAGCAAAAAAAAATAGTAGAAGAATATTTTTGATAAAAATAGCATGTGTATGATCCCAGTCTGGCTCAAGCTTTGATGTTGTGGGTGCCTATGGGCATGTGTCGTGTACATGCAGGTGCTTGTGAGTATGCTAAAGAAATGAAGGGAAGATGCTGGTCCTCAAATGTTAATATAAGGTTATCTTGTAATGAAGGAATTCTAGATGTTTCTACTCTTTGCCTTAAATCTGTGTATTGTAAGTACTTAAGGTGGGGATGCATTCATAATATACTAATGACAAAATCAGAACCTGAATGTGAAGATGAAACTAAAATAGAAAATTGGTAAGAGAAGTGTAAGTGGAAAATTCAAGCAGAAACACACACACAGAAACACACACACACACACAATGCCAAAATTAAGCACATGTTGTTGTTCACAACCAAACTCTTGAAATTTGGAATCATGATGCACGACCAACAGGAGTGGTTCATGCAGTAATTATTGGAGTAAATAATTAACACCACGAAGAAAGACAGGGTAAGTCTGGCTCCATGTTGTCATTTGTTTGTCCTGAGCAGAAGTCACATTTGTATCCAGGAAAGTGTCTAATAAAGAAAAAAAACTGGAAGTCTTATTGAAAATGGTTTTCAGTGAAAGTGTAGTGACAGAAGGAAGCAGAGATCAGCCGCATGTAACTCCAGCCTCTTCGAGTAGCAAGTTGAAACAAGAGGAAGAAATTTGATTCAAGGATGTTCAATGATCTCGGTTTGGCCATGATGACCAGTGATACAATTGGGAAAGTCCCTGGCAGATCAAGTGAAGTAATCACTTTTGCCAATTCTTATGTTTGGCCCCACACTCTAGATTAAAATTTAGCTTTTTAGAGACATGGAAATAACTTATAATCCTCCATGGCCTGTGGCATCTCCTGCATTACTCCCACTATTACCAGAGGCACAAGATAGTGATTAGAATCTGAATAATCCACCAGGCTAAAATTATCCTTATTTTGACATTAATATGCTACATTATTTTAATATTGGACGATGTGAAGGAGAGAGAGATATGAAAAATTTTCTTGCAATTTTGAAGGAAAATTTTGATGGAGATTTACCACAGATATTGGTAAAATATGTCAAAATATGAGGGCTAAAAATAAAAACAACCAATATAATATTAGAAATTGGATCTATAACTTTAAAACAGGTCAGAGAGATTTAAACAAGGAGTGACTGAAAAATATGATGAAGGCTTAAATTTATAAAAAAAGTTATGATAAAAGACACATTGCTAATAATTATGGCATAAAGGTATTCAAAGAGTGGTATTTTGAGTATTTTGAGGAGAATTAATGAAAATGTGACTTTTAGTATAATTAATTTTTAAAATGTAAACGTTCATCATAATTTTGATCACTCTGTGTTGATCAACTGTTTATTGGGGTTTCTGCCAAACAAAAACATTAAAGTGTGTCCTCATCCACGGTAGTCACTGGGCCTGCACCATAAAGATTTCGGGCTTTTCCTTAAAGTCAAAATGATCGTGAAAGGTAAACATTTTCAACCAATCCAGAATATCAAGGCATCCTGGAGAGCAAAACTCAACACATTTAAAAAAGAGGACTTCCAGAACTGCTTCGCAGAATAGCAAGAACGATGTGATAAGAGTGTTCAAAGCCCAGGGGAATATTGGGGTGGGGGGATTAAGTGGCAATGTGTTATTTACTGTAATACTTTTTTAATTTTAATTTTCATCATATTTTTGGTCACACCTTGTATGTTTCTATAAAAATATGCATTTTTCTTTTTAAAAATTATTTTCCCTATTGTTTAGCATGATTTTGTTCCTATATTCAATTAACATTAACAATTTGGGTGGTCTCCTGTACACATTTCCAGCTGAGGTTAAAAGAAATCCCTGTTCTTTTTTGCTTCCACACTGCAAATAAGTGACCTATTTCCAGTGCACTTAGTGCCAATATTTTTACAATTTTCTCCTTTTTCTTTCTAATTTCACTGTTTAAAAGCCTTCCCAATCATTAATCTGAAGTGGTGGCTCATATCCTCAAAAGACTTTGCTATGTTCTGTGGAGAAAATGCAGGAGTTAGATAAGCTTCATCCAGGCACACATTATAGCATTTTTGGCCATGAGGTTAATGTTAATTAACTGACAATATATAAGGTTTTTTAAGACAGCAACACACTAAACAAGGTTATATTGTTTGTTATGTGATGAACTCATTGTGGCAAGAGGCTTATAGGTACTTTTAAAAGAAGAATTTAAGGCAGGCATGGTGATGTGGTGCTGTAATCCCGGAACTCTGGGAGACTGAGGCAAAAGATCAAAAGTTTGAGCCCAGCCTGAACAACAAAGTGACTTAGTGAGACTCTGCCTCCAAACAACAACAAAAAAAAATTTAAAGAGCTGGGAATGTAGCTCAGTGCAAATGCCCAGGTACCAACACACACACACACACACACACACACACACACACACACACACACACACCAAAAACAAAAAAGAAGAAAAAAACTTTAGACAAATTTAATTTAGCACAATGTATTTGAACAAGAGTGATTCACTAATCCAGCAGCACTCAGAAGCAGGAAAGTTCGGAGAACCCCACCTGCAACATAAACAGACAGTATTTATACACAGAACGATGAGGCGAGGTACAGGAACAACTTGCCTAGTTCCATCTTGGCCTTTGTCTTATTGGGCCAAAATCTGATGAGGCATTTGTCTTTTATGTGGACACACTTTAATCAATGGACCACCTTCAACTGACAGCTGTCAGAGACTCAGTTATTTTTACAGGAATACGAGCTTAACTTCAATTGTAAAGTTCCTTCTTATCAAACACATTATGCTGAAGTTCTGCCATAGGAACTCAATGTACAGAGATAGCCCCAGGCCAAATTTAGTTTAACACTGTCCAACCTTTTATTTCCCCTGGAGACAATGGTTCAATAATCATCAACTCAAAGTTTGGGATGACTTCCTAGAGTATAACTAAATTCCAGGAATCGTGAAAATAGACTGTGTAGGTATATATTGAAATTTGTGACAAATAATGAAACAATACATACTGTTTTTAGAAACTAATGGGTTACTCACATACCTAAAATATCATGTAGTAAATCAGAAAAAGATGTTTTATGTGTTCCAAATATTGGAAATCGTGTGCCACAATCACTTGCTACTACACAAAAAACTAGAAACAACTAATCAAAGGAATTATTAAATTCCCAGAAAACATAGCAATCAAATCTCACCAGTAGAGGCATTTGCCTAGCAAAAGAAAACTTTTCTTTTTTTTTTTAGGTAAAAATTAACTATGATGAATATGATCATTATGTATATGTAAAACGTACCAATAAATCTTCTTTCTCAAGCAGAATTTAATCCCTCAGTCTTCCAAGGTCCAGGGTGAGAGACAAATTTCCCAAAGGAAACTTAATCTGCTTGTTTGCGATTCTGTCCACACTAAAAGCAAGCTTTCTCATATTTCAGTTTAATTTTGCTAGAAAATAGCATTTTGGTAGTATGTGTCTAAATCCAAATTCCGATGCACAATTTCTCAAAAATAAAATAATATCTACTTTTGTTTTAAATATTAACTCTCTTAATGATAGAGAAAACTGCCTTACTTTTTGAAATGATAGCCCTAATTCCCTCCACCTTCTCAAGGCATTGAGATTCCAGGAATCCTTGTCACTCAATCTCAGTCTGGAGGCAAGTGTTACTAATTCCAATGGGCTTTGGCAACGTTTATATGTAAAATCAAAGTGCAGGAGGACATAAAGTTTACATTTCACAAAACAACTGTGTGTTCCTCATTATCCAGTGCTTAGTAGAACATTTGAAGCAGTATAGACACTCAGCAAGTTTTAGCTGTGGGGAAACCGGAGAGTTTGTTCATTTAATCACTCCAAAAATGCTACAAACAATAAGATTAAAGTTCATTTCTGAGAAATAGGAAATAATAACCCTTTTAATGATGGTGGGAGTCAATTGCAATATAAATGAATCTTAGTTCATAAGTATACATAAATTGACAGGATGTGTGAGTGTGTGTATTTTGGAGGAAAAATCTGATGGATGGTTAGCATTGAGTAAATTCTTAATTTAGTAGAGTGAGCCACTTGATGAGGTCAATTAGTTGCTATACTATTGTCATTAAAATTAACTGACTAAAATGTTAAATGGATGTTGTCACAATCCTGTTTTGGCAACTATAAGCACTAATTCTGCCCCCTGGACATAGCTGTTGCCACATTTGCACTTCTCCAACCATAAGGCGTTCAAAGTATCAGATGTTTGCTGCTTAGATGCATTCTGTCATGACAGGACAGTTCATGGCTGACACCACAACACTAACTGTACTTCAAGGACAGCCTGACTGAACAAAGGGCACTGTGAATCTTCCCAGAATGTGACAGATGGGAAATGGTCCAGTATTATTTATGTGAAAAATCACCGCCAGGCTAAGATGCTCTTCGAAGCCATTTCCTCATGATTATGCACCTTTTCACTAACCTTCTAATTCCTGGCCTTTTTTTTTTTTTTAACAATGTAACACTAAAGCCAAATCTTGCATTTGCTTTTGTGTAATAAGACACACATATACACTTTCCTCAAGACTTCTTACTGAATGGTGTGATATTCTTCGACCAAAAGTGCTGCACATTACAAGGAAAATGAACCATTACAGATACATGCTGCAGAAAAAAGTATTTTCTTGAGGTACTGGTCACTTGATATAGATAACTTTTTCCAAAAATTTCTAAGTTGAATTTGGAACAGGAAAAATTATATATATATTGTGAATTACACTTGTGCTTGAAAACTTGAATTCTGCTCCTAGTCCTACGACCAATTTACTTTAGCCCTTTTGTCCATTTTTCCTTTCCACCATCTCCCCTTCATCTCTTCTCTGGAGTTTGCACAGTATCTTCCTTTTTACTTTTCTAAAAATCTGATCCTGACATTCCAAGTGATAATACGCACCACTGCCAAGTTTACTATTATAAATAATATGGATTGTTATCCTACTTTCAAGAGTCATTGTTTCCCAACTACCTACACAATGCTGTCAAGACATAATGTTAAGTGAATAAATAAAACATACAAGCTTAAATGCCACATGGTTTCTCTTACATGAGAAACTGAAAATGTAAATAAAGAGCAAAATAAAAGATAACTAATAGGAAGTAGGGTGCTAGATATTTCTCAAATGGGAAGAGGATCAAGAGGTGGAGGGAGGAGGAGGGCAGGTAGTGAAAAAGGATAAAAAACAAACTGGGATGTGTTATGTGCATGTACCAACTCCACAAAAGGAATGTAATCATTATGTACTAATAAAAATAAAAACTGAGAAAAAATCTTAATTTGGTGGTGAAGGCCACAACCAGCATAGCTTTGACCTGCACTTTTTGGCTTATATTTTATACCTCCCAATCATTTAATTTATACCCAAAGGTAAATCCTCAACAAATATGTTGAATGTGAATATCGTCTTTATCTACTCTATTCATGTTTTTCTGTTTGCCTGGGTCAAAGATAGTGTGATAAAAGAAAAAAAAAAAACATAGTATTTAAACTAAGTCTCAATTTCCTTGCATCTACAATGGCAATATCAATACGACCATCATAGAACTGTAAGATCAGCCATAATTCATACAAGGGTAGTGCATACAATTAGTCTTCAGTAAGATACTCTGATAGATCATAGACTCTGGAGGTAGAGGCACCTGAGTTGAGATACTGGATCTGTCATTCTTTTACCCATGTGCCTTTGGGAAAGTAACTGTTTTGAGTCTCGTTATTCTCATTTATTGAACAGACAAGTGTTCATTTGAAGCACTCCTTGGTCCATAAAAGCCATAATTTACTAAATACTAGTTACTATCAATATCTCCTAATTTTAAATTTCTGCTCAGTTATCCTTCCAAGATGTCATCTACTTATCTGAAAAGTATATTTTTCTCTTTACTCATCTTCTTCAGATAAGTAAAGGGAGATTTTTGCTCAGTATCTTCTGGAAGACGACGCAAAATGGTCCCATCAAATACAACATACCCGTTTTTTAACAGTATGCTAGAAATCAACAAGAATGGGTACATTATTTTAATTGTGATATAAAATACTGGTGGGTATGCAGAGCAAACAGAAATTCTCATATGTTTCGGGTGAAAGTGTAAACTTTGGGAATAAAAGCATTTTGAATTTGCCCACTTAATTTAGTTGTATACCTACTCCATCCTTCAGCAAAGTCACATTCAACAGACATGTGAACAGATGTTCGCTAAAAGACATATAAGGGAACATTCACAATAGCAATCTCAAACAGGAAATGCCCATCAAACTTAGTATCAATTAATAAGCCGATATGATAGATAGTACAGGACACTACCAGAATAAAATGGATGAATTTCACAAACATAAGCTACAGAATTCAGACACAAAATACATACTCCAGGACTCCATCTATATAAAGTTCAAAACCAGGAAAAAATAAGTCTGTAGTTTTCACACACACTTGAGTGGGGAAAACATTTAAAATAGAAACAGAAGGGACTGACAGAAGCCTAGATATGGATTTCCTTTAGTGGTGTGGGAGAAATTTATGATTCAGGAGCATATGGGTGTTTGTCGATTGTTAGTGAACTTGTATTTTTTAAGATGAGTAGTTTTTGAGTTTATGTTTTATAAAATTCATTAGACTGAGCATTTAGGTTTTATGGACATTTCCATATATTTCAAGATAAGAGTTTACAGAATGAAGTAATACAGTCTTCAGAATGGTAAACCCTAATGGGTATTTGCCTAGATCCAAATGAATAACAGTAGTTTTTACCACAAGTAGCATCTGAAAATATCCCAAAAACTTCCAAAACTGTAGGAATAAAAATGATCCGGATTTACAAGAAAAAAAATACCTGTGGATTATATAGGAAAGAATGTAGATTCTTTTGACATTAATCTTCTTAGCATCTTGAAGGTGATGCACTGATATCTTCAAAATGAAGAAGGCGAATGGTTTTATACTTCAATTCTAAAAATGATACTAATGCTTACAATTAGGTGTTTGAGTAAAAATAAATGTACTTTTAGACATGGCAGACTTAAAATTTATAATCTCTGTAGTCTGTATATATCTGTATATTACTTGAAGAATTAATAAAAAGTAACTCAAAGACATGAAAGGAAACAGATTTGAAATATGGACGGGTAAGGTTGACTAGGAAGTCAAGAGAATTAAAGAGAAACTAAAAGAAAATCCCTTGAACCTCAATACTTTCCTTTCAGAATCTGGGACTCAATGACGTAAGAATCCTTCTGTATGGATTCTGCCAGTATTTGATTTTGAGGTAACTATATTTGCATAATTATGATACAGGAGTTTTTTTTTTTTAATTTTCAAAGAATTAACCTAGAAACAAGGCACAGAATGTATTTCTATAGTTAGGAAATCAATTGCATATTATACAAACCTATTTAAATGTAAAATAATTCAACAAAATCGAGAGAAGAGGAGAAGGTAGGAAGTAGCAATGTATTAGAAACCTGTTTAGTATTAGGCAGTCACCATGTTTTGTGTAACCTCTTCAGCATTAAGGAATCTTCATGGCCCCTGATCAAGAAATTAAAGTATTATTTAATGATAACCACAAGAAAAACTAGAAGGTAGAATCTGGCAGAACTGTTTACACTTGTAGAGTGTGACTTTGAAGTGAAGAGGAAAAAACAAAAATTCCTTAATTTTAGGGACCTCAGCTGGAAAAATACGTACCAATCTTTTGATATTCGAGAGTAAGCTCGAAAGAATGACATAGTTTCTTTGTATAGCGCTGCATTTTCTATTTTTAAAAAGAATCTCAAGATATAAACAAGGAGCAAAATAGAGGATCAGTATTAGGAAGTAGGAAGAACGTTTCCAAATGGGGAGAGGAGCAAAAGATAGGGGGGTGCAGAGAAGGGAAGAAAGAGAAATGGGATTTAGAGGAAAAAAAATTGAAGGAAAAAATGAAAATAGAGCTTTTGCAGATGGACCAAGCAGAAGGCTTGAAGAGACTGAAGGGAAAGGGGACAAAAGATGTGTTATATGCATGTACAAATTCCTTATGATGAATGTGATCATTGTGTACTGCAAACAAACATGTACTAATAAAAACTGATAAAAAATCATATTCATTAGTAACATTTTAAATAGGATTATGTCAACCCAGTGTTTAGTGCCCTTCGGTTGCGGTTTCTCACAACATTTACCATACAATTTAATCTTCAAAATGTAGACTCCAAGGCGTCCTTGGACTTGGCAAAGGCCCATTTCTCTGGCTTCGTCTCCTGCCACCAACACTTTCTCCCTATTCATAGCCACATGGCCTTTGTTCTAGTCTTCCAAGTATGCCAAGTTCTATCTCATCTCAGAGATTTTGCACAAATCAGTAACCTTCTGTATTTATTTTCGCTTGTGTTAATTCCCACCAATCTTTAAGATCACATCAATCTGACTTCTTCCAAGAATTTTCCCTCACCCATCAATTTGAATTAAGAACCCCCGTTTATTCTGTCATTGCAACTGCAATTTCTTTTAGTGAATCTATCACTGTTTTTCTCATCTAACTCACATGAGTTTTTATTTAATATCTCTCTCTTTCTCTATACCTTACCACTTAGTAACCATTGTGGTCCATTGGACCTAATTTTAGTTTTAGAGTTACACTTTGAGCACTGGTAAGTTTATGTAAGGATTGATATTTCATTATATTCAATGATTTTTAGAGCTCTTCCAAAGAATAAAGAAAAACTTCACTTTCCCAAAGAACTAGAGTTCATCGTATCTGAATTGTACCTGTACGTCCATTGGCCACTTGAGTAAGTCTAAGACATCACTACAGCATCATAGATTAACTTTTTTTTTATATTTTGAAAGACATTTCTATGTTATCATCCCAGCAATTCTTTGTTCCTTAACTCATTATTACTTGTTAATAATTTCTAACTATATTTTTTTCTTTCACGGTGCTGGGGATCAGATCCAGAAGCTTACACATTCTAGGTAAGTACTCTACCACTGAACTATGCCTCCAATTCTCCAAACTATCTTTTAAAAGGTTGAAATAATACAAATATAAGATAATGATGGAATTGTTCAAAAATTATGCGATTGTAAAATGAATTTTAAACTTTCCAATTTCTTAATGCACGATCCAAAATATTGAATCATGTTCCAGTAAGGTATGAAAGAAGATCAAATGCAGTCTGCTTTTCACATTCATTGATCATAACTAAGAAATCAGATTTTTTTCTTTATAATAGCAAAGAGAACAGAATTTATAGGAGAAAATACTAATACTCAAATATTAGACAAACCAGAAGATTAATACAAAGAACATATCAACACTCTACACGATAATGATGATGGTGAAATTGATCACATAAGAAGATTAATCTGAGGTTACATGAATCTTCATGTAGTGTTATTAATGAATTTTCTCAAAATCAAGAATTTCATGAATAAACTATATTTCTAAGGCAAAAAGGAAACAGTGTTTTCTAGTTAGTTCTTCAAAATGAGAAACTTGACCGCACAACGTTTTTACATAAGATCCTGACTTCTCACAATGTGCTAAGAGGCTATAGGGTGATATTTCATGTTTCCTAATGATTGCATACCAAACTTGTTACAGAGATGTTTATGATGTTTAAATTAATATTACATTTTACAGTATAATTATGCTTTCACTATCTCTTTGTTCTTACTTCCTTAATGTGCCTTTGTAAAATGCCTTTGAAATGTAAGATACAAAATAAAAACAGTCCACTGGAAACAGATGATCATTGTTGAGTACCAAATTTCATGTTATTCTGAGGTTCATATTAAGCTCTAAAAAGTCATTTTGCTTCTTCCTGAACTCAACACGGTAGACTATTATGCTCTATTAATACTGGAGAGTATTCTACATTCTTTATATCCACTAAATCACTTAATCAAAATAACTAGATGGCGATCTCCTATAATTATCCCATTTTACAAAAATGAAAACTGAGGCATGATAAAGATAAGTCTCTAACTCAAAGTTGCACAGTATACAGACAGGATCCTACTCTATGTGATCATAGTCCAGAGTTTAAAGCCCTATTCAGTATACAGACTGTCTGACACCAAGCCTCAATTATAGAACACGTCCAACAAATACTGTTGAATGAAAATGAGTATTGTGTACTATCTAAAGCAATATCCAACAGGTCTGAGATGAGAGGAGCATTATCAAAGAATAAACAGTCAAATTCAATTTGGTTGAAGTATTCATGGACAGGTTTGGCCTTTAAGCAGTTCTAGTAAAATCACAGATCATTAAAAATATGTGCATCTAAGGCCATGTTATCACTGGACATTTTTTTGTCAAATCATTTGATGATTTGTTCTCATTTAAATTGATTTTCTTATATTCATTTATCAGTCATTCACTGAATGCGCATTTGTCTAGTGCGTATTCTATGTCAAGTATTTTGTTAAATATTCAAGAAACAGTGGTGAGAAAGGTATATCTAGAGGTCATAAAACAATTTTCCTTTAAAAGTATGTGTTTCAATATGGCAATATTCTATCTAGATTTCCATATTAAATATTAAATGAATAAAGTGCCTCTGCCTAAAAATGGTAAAATGTACATCTTATTTGCTATTAATTGGTTTTAATAAATGGAGAGTTTCTTGCATTTTGCAAACAAGCTTTTCCTATTTTAAGATCTTGGAGCTGTGTTGATCAATACGTAGATACTAAACACATGCAGCTATTTTAATTAATGTTTAAATTACTTCAAATTAAATAACTTTAAAAGTTCAATCCCTTAATCACACTAGCCACATTCCAAGTACACAAGTAGCCATATGGGCCTAGTGACTAATGTACTGGATAGCAGATATAGAACATTTCCATCATTGCCAAAAGTTCTATTAGACAGTGCCAATTTAAAGAATATTAATTGACATAATTCCTCATCACTATCACGAATGGTATTGAAATATTTTCCTGTTTTTCAAATGATTAAAATGAAATATTGGTTCTATTTTTAGCTGCAAAGTAATCATCTAAAATCCCATAATGAGGTGCTATATAAATAATTCCTATGACATATATGATTTTTAAAAATTGAATTTCAAACTTGGGAACCAGTATGAAGAAACCAGTCAGCCACTCAAATTAAATAACTTTAAAAGTTCAATCCCTTAATCACACTAGCCACATTCCAAGTACACAAGTAGCCATATGGGCCTAGTGACTAATGTATTGGATAGCAGATATAGAACATTTCCAACACTGCCTACCTGTACACTGCAAATGTTCCTTGATTCGAGTCCCACGGTTTCCATAATCTCAAGAAGTTATTTCATCACAGGAAATAATAAACGGTGATATAAATTTCATCAAGTTTTCAACCAATTATCCAGTTTCCCAGTGACACAATTTTACTGCACTTAGATCTGTCTAATATACTCTAATATTCCACAGATCGTATATACCAGCATACAAATAATTGACACTATTGAGAACTAGTTAGACTTCTTTCTTCACAAAAAATTTTATCACTGTTAAATCCAAACAGAATGGGCAGGATGGTGGATTTACAATGTTCCTGGGTCTTCATCTTTAAACTGCTATAATTCAGTTACACGTTCTGCTCAGTTTAGCTGTGCCATCAGAGAACTGACTATACATTTTATGTAAATCGGCTCTGATATTCTAGGGCTCAGTTATTATAACCTTGGATAAATAGGTCCCAGTTGTCTTCTCAACAGTGATGAAACTCAAGATACTCTCTTTAATTAAGATAGCCTTTGACATTACTCTGGGCTATCCGGTCCAAACTGACAGCTGTTCATTCACTGCACTGTTACTATTATTCTCGTCACATATTTTCAAGTCAGCCAAAAGAGCATTGATTTCATTCAGAATTCTCTATAATATTTCAGTCTTTATTATTCCTATAATTGAATTTTGAAATTGTACACTTCTCCAGAAATCAAATTCTGAGCCCTCAAAGGAATTGTTTTATTCATTTTAAATTTCACTTTGATTTCTAAACATGCCAAATATTTCCTTCCTACAGAAACGAAATAAACATCTTTAAGAGTAAATATTGGTTCCATTAAATAAATATACTATTTCTGAAATCAAGGAGGATTTGCAAAGCAAGACACATTTTAGGATATGAGTACTGCTTTGCTGTGAAGATATGGCTATTCCCTGGAGTAAGATTGTCTAAGTTTAAGTAAAAGACCTGCAATAAAATAACTACATAATCTAAAGCAGTTAACCTTTGTAAACCTCAGTTTATACGTCTAAAAGTGGGAGTAAAGTTGGGTGTGGTGCCCTACGCCTATAAATCCCAGTAGTCAGCGGAGCGGAGGCAGAAGGCAGGCAGATCACAGGCTCCAGCCCAGATTGGGCCCTTAGCAAATCAGCGATACCCTTTCTCAATATAAACAGTTTTAGAAAGGATAAAGATGTGGCTCAGTACAGAGGCCCTGACTTCACTCTCCAGTACAAAAGAACAAAACAAAACAAAACAAAATGAAAAACCGTACTCACCTTCTATATTTATTTTTGTCAGGATTTTTATCATGAGTGGATGTTGGATTTTGTTGAATGCTCTTTCTGCATCCACTGAGATAATCATGATGGTTTTCCTTGCTTCTGTTTAAGTGGTGTATTACATTTGTTGATTTGTGCATGTTAAACCAGCCCTGCATCCCTGCAATGAATCTTACTTGGTCATGGTATATAAGGTTTTTTTGTTTTTGTTTTTGTTTTGCTTTTTTGTATGATTTGCTACATTCTGTTTGCCAATATATCACTGAGGATTTTTGCATATATGCTCATTAAAGAGATTATCTTGTAATTTTCTGTTTTGCTTGGATCTTTTTCTGATTTTGGAATCAGGAGACCATTAGCTTCTAGGAATGATTTTGGGAATACTACTTCACTTTTGATTTCATTAATGAGTTTGAGGAGTATTGGCATTAGATCTTCCCTAATGTTCCTGTAGAATTCAACAGTCAGCAGTAAATCTATTGGGGCTTGGGCTTTTTTTTTTTTTTTTCATGAATTTCATTGACTGATATGGAATTATACAGGATTTTTGTATCTTCTTATTTCAGCTTTGATGGTTCATATATATCTAGGATTCTATATATTTCTTCTGAATTTTCCGTTTTATTAAAACACAGTTTCTCAAAGTAGTTACTGATGCGCTTTTGGATTTGTGCAGAATGTATTGTGGTTTCACATTTTTTTCCTAATTGCATGGATTTGGATCTTTCATTTCTTTATTTTGGTAAGCTTGGCTTAGCGTTGTCTAGTTTGCTTATCTCAAAGAACCAACTCTTCAGTTCATTGCTTCTTTGTATTATTTTTAGTCTGAATTTCATTAATTCCTGCTCAGGTCTTCATGATTTCCTTCCTTGTACTAGCTTTGAATTTGGATTGTTCTTGTTTTTTGGGGACCTTGAGGTGCATCATTAGATTATTTATTTGCATTCACTGTGTTTTTCTGATATGTGAATTTGCCGCCATAAACTTCCCTCTTAGGACTGCTTTCACTGTGTCCCATAGATACTGACATTATAATTTGATTGTGAGAACTGTGTGATTTCTTCTTTAATTTCATCTGTGACCCATTGATTATTCAAAAGAGAATTGCTTAATTTCCATATAGTTGTATAGTTTCTGTGGTTTCTTTTGCCTCTGATTTCTAGTTTCATTGCACTGTGATCTGATAATATGTGTGGGATAATTACAATTCTTTTTCATTTACTTACACTTGCTTTATGCACTAGTATGTGGTCTAATTTTGGAGAAAGTCCCATGTGCTGCCAAAAGGAATGTGTATTCTGTTGTTGGATGGAACACTCTGTATATATTTAGTAAGCTTATTTGTTTGAAGGGTTGATTCACCTCTGATATTTTTGTTGATTTTTTGTGTAGTTTATCTGTACATTTGTGACAGTGGGGTATTGAGGCCCCCCCATTACAACTGTAGCGGTGTTTACCTGATTTTTCATGTTTATTAGTGCTTGTTTTATGAAGTTCAGTGCACCAATATTTGGTGCACATACACTTACAATTTCTTTTTTCTATTGAATTGTTCCCCTGACCAATATGTAGTGATCTTCTTCGTCTCTTCTGATCAGTCTTCACTTGAAATCCACTTTCTCTGATATTAAAATAGCTATTCCTGCTTTTTCCAGGTTCCCTTTGAATGGAATATTGTTTTCCATCTTTTGATTTTTAATCTATGAGTTTTCTTTTTAATTAAATGAGTTTCTTGTATAGTGGATATTGTTGGGTTTTGTTTCATGATCCATTCTGCCAATCTGTGTCTTTTGAGTGGGGAATTGAGACCATTCACGTTGAAAGTTATTACTGTGATATTGACTTAGTCCTGCCATTGCATTATCTTCCTGTTGTTCATCTTATTTTTTCCTTTTGTTTTGCTGCTCATCCTACAATATGTATCCATTATTTTTGACTTATTGGCATTGTTGTCTTAATTGTCTCTTTCTAGGACATGCTTGAGAATCTTTTGTAATACTGGTTTGGTGGTCATGAATTTCTCAACCTGCTCCTTGTCATGGAAACTCCTTATTTTTCTGTTCATTTAAAGGGAAGTTTTGTAGGATAGGTAAGTCAGGGTTGGGAGTTGTTAACTTTTAGGACTTGAAACACTTCCCTCTTGGACTTTAAGTTCTTTGTGGAGAAGTTTCTTGTAATTCTAACAGTTATACTTTATATGTGATTTGTTGCCTTTTTCTAATAGCATTTAAGATTTTTTTCCTTTGATGGACTTCTTGTATTCTGGGTATAATTTGTCATGGAGAGATTCTCTTTTGGTTATGACTGTTTGGGGTTCCATATGCCTCAGTTATCTGTACATTTATTTCTTTCCCTTTATTTGGGACGTTTTCTTTCATTATCTCTGTGAACAAGTTTTTATTATACCATTTGCTTTGTCTTCTGGTTTTTCAGTTATTCCAAATACTCTTAGATTAGTCTCCTTTGCATGACCTAGTGGCAGTTAGATACACTTTTCATGTTCTTTTTTGCTTTTAAGGTTTCTGTGAGTAGTTAGTATTTGAAGGCATCATTGTCTTCTAGTTCTGATATTCTGTTTTCACATTGATTTCTTCTGCTGGCCACACATTCAATATAAACTTTAATATACTGGATTTCTGATTAAACTTTTCATTTACTCGAACTGTTTGCTAAACTGGTCATTCATGTTTTGTATAGTTTTGTTTAGTTCGTCTAGCTTTTATTAGTGACCACAAGAGGAGAGATGAGAAAAACAAAAATAGACAAATGCAATTAAATCAAACTTAAAAGATTCTGCACAGTACAAGAAATAAACAATAGAATTGAAAGATACCCTGTAAAATGGAATAAAATACTTACAAACCGTATCTCTGGTAAGGGGTTGACATCCAGAGTAGATAAGGAATTCTCACAACTCTGTAATAATGAAAAAATAATCCAAATGAAAATTGGCAAAGATATGAAAAGATATTCATATTGGTTAGGGTATTCTGGAAGATGATTTTATATATATATATATATATATATATATATATATATATATATATACACACTCACATATACACATGTATATATGTATATATATGTA
Source organism: Hystrix cristata (assembly GCA_004026905.1). NCBI lineage: Eukaryota > Metazoa > Chordata > Mammalia > Rodentia > Hystricidae > Hystrix > Hystrix cristata. Next base: position 14,775 of record PVJO010012013.1, on the reverse strand, counting down.
TCTATGTACATATATACAAGGAAGGGGACTTATTAGGTAATCTTACAGGATCAGGAGTTGGGCAGTGGCTATGTGAGAGCTGGAAATCCAGAAGATCTAATAGTTAATCAGTTCAAGAAGCTCGAAGCCACAGAACAAGATTTATCAAGGATAGAGCACCAGTGTGAGACCAAAGGTCAGAGAGCTCCCTGGCTTGTATCAATCTGAATTGGAAGACTAAAGGAGTTGGAGTCTACTGTCCACGTGCCATAGCAGAAAAACATGAAATATTTCAAGCAGAATGGAGCAATTTAAAACATATGCCAACTTCTTTCTTTCCTTTTCATTGCGCTCAGGCTACAAACTTATTGGATGTGCTATTCATAACTGGAGTGTGTGTTCCCCACTCAGTTTGCTGAACTACATGCAAATCATCTGCAGAATTACCCCAGAGATACACCCAGAGCTATACTAGTTTTCCAGGCATTTCACAATGTAGTTATGATGGCATATCAAGAATAGAAGTCATATCATTTTTTCATATACAACATAAAAATGCCCACCAGAATATGAAAAAATGCACAACTTTACTAATCATCAAGGAAATAAAAATTAAAACTACAACGCAAAGTCATTTTCCATTTGTTAGAATGGTTTATTATCAAGAATAAAATAAAAGACATCAAGTGTTAGTGAGCATGTAGAGAATGTACATTGTTGATGTGAATGTAAATTAGTACAGCCTTTATAGAAATTTGTATTAAGTCTATACAAATTTTAACAATTAAACTACCACACAATCTAATAATTCCACTGCTGAGTATATATCCAAAGAAAATGAAATTAATATATCTAATAAATAAATGTATTTTCATATTTAGCTTCAGCAGTATGAGCAATAGTCAAGTTGTGGAATAAACCTATGAGCCTATAAATGAATAAATAGATTAAAAATATGGGATATATTACATAATATATTATCATTCAACCATAAAAATTGGTGAAAATCTTGTCATCTGTGACAACATGAATCAACCTGGAGGATGTTATTTTCAATGAAATAAGTTGGAAACAGAAAAACAAATACTCTTTACTGTATTATCATGTAGAATTTAATGAAGTTCATCTCATGGAAATAGAGAACAGATCCAAGATGGCAAGAGACTGTGGTGGTAGTGGGCAATAAGGGGAGATACTTACGGAATACAACACTTCAGTTAAATAGGAAGTATTAATTCAAAAGAGCTATTGTAGAACATGATGATCATTGTTAATAATACATTGTGTTCTTGAAAAATGCTAAGAGGGTTGATATAAAGTATTTTTACCACAGAAACGGTAACTAGGGAGACAATACCTAGGTTTATTAGCCAGATTTAGTTATTTCATAATGTACAGAGAGTTCAAATCACCATGTTAGACAAGGTATGTACATACAATTCAATGTCAATTTAAAGATACAAAATTGAAACAAAAAAGGAAATAATAAAAATTTCAAAAAAGCAGACAAACAAGACCAAGCACAAGCAAACAAAAGCTAATTCAATTAATAATAGCTACAATAATTACATAGGAATCAATTACAGAAGGAGGTGAAAGATCTGGACACTAAAAACTGTAACAACAATAAAAAAATGAACATACAAATGGGTAGTCATATCCCACATTCTTGGATCAGAAGAGTTGATATTATTAGAATGTATGATGTAGTGTATAACTAAAATGTCCCCCCAAACTTCCTGTGCTCTGTAAGTGGGACCTTTGGGAGTGATTGATTTATGAGAGTGTGATACTAATGAGTAGATTAGTCCACTGATGACTGATGACTTTATAAACATGATGTTGGCATGTGAAACCCTGGTAGGCGGAGGTGGCCACTGAGGGTGTGGCCTAGAAAGGCCTTTCTCTCTCCTTCCTCCCTTGATTGCTCTCTCTTTCTTTCCATGATACAATAAGGAAAGCTCTTGTGCTTTCTTGCTTCGGTAGCACCTAAACTAAAAGGAAGCCTCTTCTGCCTTCCCCTCTCCCATACTTCCTTGCCTTGCAACCAGCTGACTATGAAGTGAAACCTCTACAAATTTTGAGTTAAAATAAACCCATACTATCTATAGTGATTTACAGACTTAGCACTATCCTCATCAATATTTCAATGGTAATTTGATAGAAAGAAAAAAAAATCTAAAATCATGGCCTCTTCCAATAAGGTGTGGAGTACTGATGATCCCACGTGTGAACTGTAATACACAACTTAGATCCATTTGGTTATCCTGATTTACCACTTGAGAGATGTGAGGAACACAGCGATCATATATACATTACTTTTGAATATTTGGGGCAGAGTTTGAAATATAATGATGCTGGCTGGTTGCACTCAGTATCTTTGGACAAACTAGAAAAGGAAAATGGTGAGATCCAAGCATATATAAAGCATCTAAAGTCTTCTAAGTGTGAAGACAATTTAATAAAAGGAAATAAGGCACTCAAAAATTTGAATTCCCCAACGCAAACACAAAAAAAAAAATCTAAGTGTGCCCTGAAAGAGAACCTTGTGTCCTTTAGCTGTGGGGCTGAGATTACAGAAACAGCCCTCATAATTTGATTGGCTGAAATATAGCCATAAGTTTAATGCTTGGCCTTAAAATGTATCTTAGTAAAAGTGAAGGTGCTACCCTGAAAAGAATGGGATCCTATAAATTAGGATTCAGATGTTTGGAAGGATCCTGATGAGGCTGGAGGCACTGAGCTTCTGAATCCTAGTAAGTTTTTTTTTGCCAGAGGAAGGGATTTCCCCACCTACAGTGGCAGAGTTCTCCCCACCCCCAGCCTCTGTGGTGTTGGCTTCTCCTCTTATACCTGAGGAAACTAATCCTGTGTTGACCAAGCATGATAATGCTGAAACTCCTCGGGGTCCATCCTCACCACGCACTTTTGCTTCTAGGCCTATACCTAGGCTCAAATCACAGAAGGCTCCTAAAGGTGAAGTATACAGTGTGACCCATGAGGAGGTCTGCTATACTCCCAAAGAACATCTTGCATTTTTTAACTCTTATAAGCAGAGGTCTGATGAACAAATATGGAAATGGAGTTTAAGGGTGTAAAATAATGGTGGAAAAATATACACCTGGATCAGGCCAAGTTTGTCAATATAGGCCCATTAAGTAGAGATTCTGAATTTTATGCTGCAGCTAATGGAGTTAAAAAAGATGTTAATAGTTTATTTAACTGGTTGGCAGAAATATGTACCAACAGATGGTCCACTGTGAATGACTTAGAGATGACTAATATTCCTTAGTTTACTGTTGGCCTGGGGAAATGTGAATACTGGAGTGGATTCGTCATGTCTAACCTAATCATCCACATTGGGATGATCCAGAATACGTACCCATTAACTAATACCTTAACAAAAAGATTTGTGAGGAGAACACCAGCATCCCTGAAGAGTCCTGTCTTTACTCTTCTCTGTATACTTGATCTAAATGTGGGGACCACAGTCACTCAACTGGGAAACTTAATGGCAATAGGTTTAATTGGATCCCGGAGTGGCAGGGGTCAAGTGGCAACACTCCACCACCAAACACAAGATGAACGTACTTAGCATAATGGACAACAGAAGCAGAACAATTGCCTGATTAGCCATCGTGTTCCCAAAAGTGAAATAGAACAGAAGTCTACTAAATTTTTACTAGATTTATATAATCAGAAAATTTTAAGGGTAAATGAACAGAAATCTACCTCAAATTGTACTAACAGAGAATTACAGGCCCTCAACCAATTCCCAGATTTCAGCCAGTTTACAGACATAGAACCCCTTGAATGAAGGGGTAGATTGGTCCCCCTAAGGAAAGAATCTGATGCTCTATCAAAAATTTATGGTATGAATCTCTCTCCCATCTTTCCCCAAATGGATTTAAGGCCTTTTACTATAGTAACTGTACATTGGGGAAAGGGAAATGATCAGTCTTATCAGGAACTATTAGACGCTGCTTCTGAAATAACACCAATTCCAGGTGGTCCAAAACATCATTGTGGATCTTCAGTATGAGCAAGGGCCTATGGAGGTCAGGTGATCAACAGAGTTTTAGCAAAGGTCCAAGTTGCAGTGAATTTGGCAGGCCCCCAAGTCCATCCTGTAGTTATTTCCCCATTTCAAGAATGCATAATTGGGATAGATACACTTAGTACTTGGCAGGATCCTTGCATTGTCACACTGGTTCCCAAACCCCCAGTGTGAGGGCTATTAGAGTTAGAAAGTCTAAGTGGAAGCATTAGAGTTGCCTTTATCTGGGAAAATAGTAAACCGAAAACAATATCACATCCCTAGAAGGATTACAGGGATTAATGCTACTATGAAGGACTTGAAAGATGCAGGAGTTGTGGGTCCTACCATACCCTGCCCCTTTAAATCTCCTATTTGGTCTGTGCAGAAGATATGTGGGACCTAGAAAGTAATGATGGATTACCATAAACTCAATCAAGTGGTGACTCCAATTGCAGCTGCAGTACCAGATTTTGTTTCCTTGATTGAGCAGACTGACACACCTCTTGATACCTCATATGCAACTACTGATTCAGCAAATGCCTTCCTCTCCATACATATCCATTAGGCCCATCAGAAATAATTTGCTTTCAGCTGGCAAGGCCAGCAATATACCTTCACTGTCCTGTCTCAGGGTTACATTAATTCTCTAGCCTTGTGTTGCAATTTAGTTTCCTGGGATCTTGATCATCTCTTTTTTCCACAGGGTATCACACTGGTCCATTATACTGATGATATTATGCTGATTAGATGAAGTAAGCAGGAGGTAGCAACCACTCTGGACTTGTTAGCAAAGCATTTGCGTTCCAGAAGATGGGAAATAAATCCAACTAAAAATCAAGGTCCCTTTACCACAGTGAAATTTCTATGAGTCCATTGGTTTGGGGTATGCAGATATCCCTCCTAAGGTAAAGGATAAATTGCCGCATGTGACTCCTCCTACAACCAAAATAGAGGCAAGATTCCTAATTGGCCCATTTGGATTTTGGAGGCAACACATTCTCCACTTAAGTTTGTTACTCTGGCCCATTTATCAAATAACTTGAAAGGCTGCTACCTTTGAGTGGGGCCCAGAAAAGAGAAGGCTCTGCCACAAGTCTAGGCTGCCATTGAGGTTACTGTGCCACTGGGGCCATATGATCCAGCACATCCAATGGTACTTGAGGTGTCAGTGGTAGATAAAGATGCTGTTTGAAGTCCATAGGAGGACCTCATAAGTGAATCATAGCTGAGGCCTTCAGGATTTTGGAGCAAGGTTCAGTCATCATCTGCAAACAACCACTCTCTCTTAGAAAAACAGCTCCCAGCCTGCTACAGGGCCTTAATGGAAACTGAACACCTGACCATGGGACACCAAATCTCCATGCAACCTGAGCTGCCCATTATGAGTTGGGTATTTCCTGATCCACCCAGTCATATTGCTGGATGTGCACAGCAACAGTTCATCATTAAATGGAAGCCCAAGCAGGTCTACGGGGCACAAGTAAGTTATATGAAAAAGCTGCCCAAATGTCCATGGTTCCTATTCCTGCTATATTGCCTTCTGTCTCCCAGCATATGCCTATGGCCTTGTGGGGTGCAAAATATGATCAGCTGACAGAGGAAGACAAGACTAGGGCCAGATTTATAGATGGTTCTGCACATTATGCAGGAAAGCCCTAATAGTGGACAGCTGCAACACTACAGCCCCTTCACAAGACATCCCTGAAGAACAGTGGTGAAGGGAAATCTTCAGAGTGGGCAGAATTTTTGGTAGTGTTCCTGGTCATATATTTTGCCTGGAAATAAAAAATGGCCAATTGTGTGACTATATACTGATTCATGGGCTATGGCCCATGGTCTGGCCAGATGGTCAGGAACTTAGAAGGAACATGACTGAAAAAGTGGGGGCAAAGATATTTGGGGAAGAGGTATGTGAATAGACTACTCCATATGCGCAAAGGATGTAAAGTTATTTGTATCCCATGTAAACACTCACCAAAAGAGACCTCAGCAAAAAAGGACTTTAATAAACAGGTGGACAGGATGACCTGTTTGTAGATAACATTCAAACTTTTTGTTCTGTCACGCAGTCATTGCCCAGTGGGCTCATGAACAGAATGGCCATGGCGGTAGGGATGGAGGCTATCAATGGACTCAACAAGATAGACGTCCATTCACCAAGCCTCATTTGGCTACAGCCACTGTTGAATGGCCAATATGCCAGCAGCAGAGACCAACACTGAGTCCCCAGAATGGCACCATTCCCAGGGGTGATAAGCCTGAGATCTGGTGGCATGTTGATTGTATTGGATCACATCTATCATGAAAAGGGTAGCACTTTCTCCTGACTGGTGTAGATGCTTAGTCCACATAGGATTTGCCTTCCTAGCATGTAGTGCTTCCGCCAAAACTACCATCTGTAGAGTAGTCACCTCTTGCAGACTATATAGGCTTATTTTACTGCTTACAGAGGAACGCAAAAGCACTTGCTAACTGGGGTATTGTGGTGGTTCTGGTACCAGTAAAGATGCCAGCTTTGCACTCTCTGTGCAGCTTGATGAAGTTTGTGCTGATGAAGATTGCAGAAATCATTATTGCTTAATACTGTGAATTTCTACAGTGAGAGTGTGGATTATTGGAGTTTTTTGGTGGTGGTGGCTCCAAGGTCTCCTAAAATCGTTTTTATTTCCCCAGAAAGTTGTGGCTAAGAAAAGCCCTGTGGAACCTGGGTCTGGCTTGTGGTTTTTCTTGGGCTGGTGGTAGCAACAGTGTCTGACGAGCGACACCTATAGAATAGATATGCAACTGATGACTAAAGTAAGGTATAAAGACTACATGGAGAAATTATTACTGCGCGTTCTGAGGTGGTAATGTCAATGCTACCTGAGACAATAACACATTTGCTGCTATATTTGCAACAGAATGCAAGGCAAAATGTTTTTAAAACATCATAGAAACCAAAAATGGAAGCACTGGTGTGCTCAGTCTTAGAGTGGTTTGAGGGTCTGAGTACAGTCTAGCACTCTATGGTGTCTTAGCCAGTGCTGGGAGCACCAACAGTAAGAGTTTGGCTCTGGGGCTGAGACCAAGAGCTAAATTGTTTAGGTGACAACTTTGATGTTTGACATATAATAATGCATAGTGCAGTCTTTGATTGTGGTTATGAAGTATTGGCACGGACTCACTCTAGCAGCACGAGGGGCAAGGGCACGATAAGTAGTGCCACAAGATTTCAGGCTTATCACCCCTTATTCCCTGTGGTGGACGACTTGATGCCTGCAATATGAGCATGTATACTGGGATTTTGGCTCTGGGCCCCAGAATGTAATGTATTACAATGATGACTCTTCTATCTGAGACATGGGTGACTGCACTGTAGCCACAGAGCTCGGGTTCAGAGTGTGGACATTTGTGGAGTGACTGTGGCTGTGGTGACAAGATGTGCACAGTGTTTGGAAAGGTTTCCTTCCCAAACTAGTTCCATAACAGCTTCTTAAGTGGGGGAAGGATAATGAGCAGTGTCTCCCTTTCCAGATTTTCCTGGTGAGAGCAGATATTTTTACCTTAGTGATAAATGTTATGGATATTCTGTGAGGAACAAGCCCCTGGGGAGCATCATGGTTCTTGCCCCATAGTGGCTAATATTTGTCTCTGCTTTTCCTTGCTCCTATCTATGTCTTGGTGTGTGTCATTCTCACCCTCCATATTTTGTAACAGAATATTCTCCATTTTTTTCCCCAATGTGTCAGTGCATATTCTTTATTGGGATCTTGATTCCTTTCTAGCTACTTCAGGTAATACATAACTGTTTATATTTTGTTTTTTTGTTGAGAGACGAAGGCTCCTATCTCGTTTTTGGCCATATTGGTGACAACATCTAGGTAGGCTATTTTCTGATACAGGAAGAACCCCTGTTCCAGATGCCTTCCCAAAGAAAACATTAACATTCATAATCTTTAATCTAATTTTCGTGTTCAATATTTTATATTTCTGAAATCTAAAATAACACGTCCCTATTCACCCACAGCAGGTGTTTAATCGCTACAGCATGAAAGAGAAACAGCTAAAGAGGACCGAAAGTGAAAAAGCAAAGAATGTGTCAGGGTTTGTGGGAATTGGCTGGCTTCTTTTCCTTAGAAACTTGTTCATACTGATAACCATAAGAAAAAGATGAAAAATGATCTTGAAAGTGAACTTTTTTTTTCATTTCCATTGTGTAGTCAGATGAAAAGGGGCTCTTTGGTCAGTGCACTACCAATGCTCAGTGTAAGAGTATTTCCTAGAAATTTAAGTTAAGCTGGTGGCATTTGTCAGGATTTTGGAGCCCATGTAAATAACTTTCATAAATATATTATGGAATGAAGCCTCAACTTCTGGTATAAATTTCAAGTTTCTCCATAGATTCCACAATGAAATTTAAGGGATCTATTCTATGGAGATTTCTATCAGATTGTGAGAATCATTTTCTATTTACAGAGTAATGCATTTTTATAGGAGGATCTAGAAAATGCCAGCCAGTAAAAGTGAGGGATTTAACATAGACTATTTTCCTTCAAATGGTATTCATGGTCATTTCTAAGTGTATGGACATCACTAAACTTACCTAAAGTATTTTTATATTATGCACCACATGAAAGTTTGTTGAATTACAGATTTAAAATATTCTTACAGATAAAAATATTAATTTACCATAAAATCCCCAATAAACAGAAAGTCAAAAGCAAATTTTAATTCATACCCATGTTCAAATGTTTATCTTTAACTGTAAATTTTTTTGTCAAAGCAAACAAAAAACACACCTAGAATTCTTTTAAAATAACTCCAAAAGATTTTTATGAAGAAATCTAGGGATTCTTCCAGTATGGACATCTCTTCTGATAATTTTTGAGATATTTTAAAAGCTATGATTAAAGAATAATCAGTTTTAAAATAAGATTTCCATAGGTAACCACTGTGTTTGTAACCTTTACATAATTAAAGTTATTGTTTACCTATTTAGATATTATATTTATTTTATAAAGTCTGGACATTATTCAAAGCTAGGTTGTGTTTCATTATCTCATACCTGTGCTAACTTTCAATAAATGTTACAGTTACAAAATGCTAGTGAGCCCGGATGCTAGGCTGATGGGCTGCCACTATTCACAGTCACTTGAGTGTTTTTGCAAGTGACAATGATGGTCAAACATGGTATGGGGCCACTGGAATAACGTTCATTACTATTGTAATATTTTATAGTTTTGTTTTTCCATGAAGAATAAATGTATTTTGTCTACATCTGTATTATGTCAATCATATATACATAGAGAATACAGATATTCAGTATATATGAGTAGAAACTTTATATAATGATACCAAATAATTGGCTATTACCAATTGTATCTATCAGTGCTCACTAGAGAATTAGATTTAATAAAACATATGTAAACTTACAAAGATTTGCAAGGTAGACTTACAGTGGCTGCCTGCAGAGTCACGGGTGGAAGAGTGCAAAAGGCCTGTCTAGGTGCTGGTAACCTGAAGGATCCAGTCAAAGGCTGAAGGCCTGGAGTCCACTGTAGAGTCCCGTGTGATTCTGTATCAGGAAGCCAAAGGGTCTGTGCTGGGAGGCTGAAGAGTCTACGCTGGAAGCCGAGACACAGATGGCCAAGATGAGGGCAGAGACTGGAGCTCCTCTGAAGAAACAGAAGTGAGTTTTCCTTCTTCTTTCCTCTTCTGTTCCATTCAGGCTACAAGCCTATTGGTTGGTGCCAAAATATTCAAGCTAGTCCTATTAGCAACAGTAAAATACAACTTTTTTGAGGTTCTGTTTTATACAACATGAAGCTCAGATTTGAAAAACTTGACCCGAGGGGAGACAGAACCTAAAAGAGATGAAGAATTTCAATGTACTTAAGTAAATTAATGGAAATTCACTCATTCAAACTCTGCTTGGCTGGATTTTGTAGGACATCCTCAACTGTCATTTAGTAAGTCCAAAGACACTGATATTTATTACTTTAGTTTGAATCTAGGGGTCATAAAGCATACAGAAACAAAGTAATACAGGCCTTGGTTTTAAAACTAGGCAGCATGTTGTGGTCAGATATTGTTTCTCTTTACTGATAAGCAGGGGATGGTTTTTAGTGGGGTAAACTGAAGAGCCATTGATAAAAAGTGGTATAGACACTCAACGCTGTACAAACAGTATGAATTATTTCAGAGCTTTACAAACGACATCCTGTCAATGAGGAGAGGGGAGGAGGGAAACATGACAAGGGAGATGAAAGCATAGGAAAATTGAAAGCAGAATAAAGCTACACACAAATTTGATTCTTTAGAGTTATAGAGTTATTTTCAGCAAATTTTAAAGAGTTTTGTGATGAAATTTTACCATGAGATATATATTCATCATTTCTCTTTGTGATGAATACTGAGGGAACCATTGTATGAATAAAATTAATTTATTTTCTGTACTACCCATGGACAATTCTCACAAATTTGAAGAGAAAATGTGTTTACAATGAGTAAAGCACACACACAGCATACATACATTGCATTCTCTCAGATTAACACTTAAATCTGAACATTTTATAGTATATATTTAAGATATACAACATGCTACTTCAACATGCATACTGAAATAATTACTATAGTCAAGAAACTTAACATATATATCATCTTGCACAGTTATTCTTTGGTCGTTTTGTGGTAGAAGCACCAAAAACTGACTCTCACATAGAAAATTTCCAGAATAAAATACAATATTGTAATTATAGTCCTTTAGCTCTACCTTAGCTCTCTAGACTTGTCTTACATGCCTGCAGCATTGCCATACCTGACCCAGATCTCCTCATTTTTTGCTTGCAATATTTTACTCTGTTTCTATATATTCACTTTTTAATCCAGATATAAGTCAGATCGTGCACTTTTTTTTTCCTGTCTGGCTTATTTCACATGGCATATCGTCTTCCAGTTTTATCCACGTTGTCACAAATGCCAGGATGTGTTATCTTTTTTCCTTTCTTGTTTTCTTTCCTTTTTTTTTTTCAGTGCTGTGAATAGAGCCTAGGACCTCAGGCATGTTAGGCCAGTGTTCTACCACTAGTTATACTATATCTTCAGCTTTGTTTCTCATTCTTAAGGCTGAATAACATTTGTCTCTGTTTGTATCGTATCTCTATCACTCTCACTGCCTATATCCACATTCATATCCGTAGTATCATCCATATTATCTACATATACAACTATGTCTATCTATCTATATCTACATCTAAATCTACATCTATAATTACTTTGTTCATTCATTCTTTGACAGACAAGTCTGGGATATGTGATGAGTACTTAACTCTGTGATTTTAGTTCTTAACCATGAATTTTCATCTTTTCAGGCTACAGGGATGACATGTCAGAAATATGCATAAGGAACTATCCGCAGACTGCAAGGGATTGCTCCAAAACAACTGAATAATTTTCATGTGGGTAGAAGTCACTTACTGATGCATTAGATGCCTTGAAGTTCTTGGTTTCCATCACAGAGCTCTGACTTCTAAAACCTCATAGGTAGAATCTGTAGCAAGGAAAATCGTGGGTACAGAGGGACAATTCATGACACGAATTTACCATAAGATATTAGCATTTTATGGATATCCATGTTAATTGTATTAGAAAAAATTATAGCTAAGATGTTATTTAAATAAATATAATTATGTATAAAACAAATCAAAACTTGATATAATTTGGTATAGTTGTCAATTTCCACAGTAGTTTGAAGAACAATAACTATACTTACATTAATTTAACATATTTTTACCATAGTACTCCATGATTCCTTCATATAGACGCTTTTTCAATGTTCTGTCAAACATTACTGAATTTATTATATGTACATTTCCAGTTCATTTTCCGTTGTCATAAGACAATATCAAACACTAGGTCGTTTATAAAGAAAATAAGTTCATTCTGTCTTACAGTTCTGCAGTTTGGGATGTTCAAGATTGAATGACCACGTCTCCTCAAGGTGTTGTAATTCTTTGATTCATGGCAGAAAGCAGAGGGAAAGCAGGCAACTGAAAGAAAGAAAAAAGGATGCCCAAACTCTCACAATAACTAATCTATTTCTAAGAGAAAATAATTTGTTAATTCATGAAGGATCTGCCCCCATGATCCAAACACTTTCCACTAGTACCCACCTTCCCACAGTACCTCACTGAAGAAATAATATTTCAACACATCAGATTTTGGGAGACATACCCAAAGCATACCAGTACATAAATTTTTAAAATGGAGATTGTCCACCCAGCGATCTATTCGCTTTCATGCTTGGTGGTAATAAAAGTTATTTTATTGGATTTTTATATTAGCCATTCAAGATAATTAATAATATACACTCCCCTTTGCAGATGAAGAAACTGAAGTTTCAGGATTAACAGTTTACACATGGTCACATGGGAATAAAGCTTGATTATAATACCCATTTATACCTCTGATCTCCACACAGTTCTATAGTCATTTCTCTCCTTTGCTTCACTGATTCATTCCTCACACAACCAGTAAGGTGATTTAAATGGAAATTTGACTATGTCTTTCATTCCCCAAAAGTTTGCCCCTCTTACCAACAGATGCAGTTTAAAGACAAGTTCTTAGCATGGAGTATATGGCCCTTTCCATTCTCATTCAAACCTTTGAAGACTGAAACCTTCTAGGACACACATCACACATATCATATTTTAGCTACACAGAATTCTTTATTTTTTATTAGTACATGCTTTTCAATTCATAATGATTACATTCCTTGCATGGAGTTGGTACACATACATAGTACTGTATGCATATCTTAATTCCTTTCCTTCTCCTCCTTCCCTACTCCCTCCATCTCCTGATCCCCTTCCTATTTGAGAAAGATCTATCTCTCTACTTCTTAATATCCATCTTTTATTTCACTCTTTTTATTTATAATTCGGGTTTCTCATATAAGAGAAACCACAGGGTACTTAAGATTGTGCATCTGATTAATTTCACTTAACATTGTGGTTTCAAGGTTCATACATTTTCCTACAAATAATTCACATTTTTCCTCCTGTATAGCAGAGTAGTAGCACATTACATGTGAATACCAAATTGTCTTTATCTGTTCTTCTGGTGACGGACATATAGGCTGCTTCAAAGATTTAAGTATTGTGAATAGTGTTGCTGTAAATATGGGTATGCATGGATCACTGTAATATGATTCTTGAACTTTCTGATATGCAATTTTCTTTCTTACTATGTTGCTTCTGTATTGTTTCTTCTCTTGGGATATCATCATTCTCATCTTGGGGAACAGACATTTTTTTTTTCCCCTGGAATTCAATTCAGTTACCACCAAATATCTGAGTTCTCATTCTTTAGATATGCCATGCACTTCCACACCGGTGAGTTGCTGACTGTGCTGTACCCTTTGCTTGGGATGCTCTCATTCTCTGCAGGACAAATTTGTTGGTTCTTCAAGGATCAACTTGTATGCTTTCTAATCAGGAAAGTTTTTCTAGGTGTTTCTCTCATAGCCTGCCACTTTATGCAACTCCGTAACACATAAAATGTACTATGAATGGTTCTTCCAGGATGGATACAGTGTGATGGCTTCATTTATCTTCTCCATGACACAGGAATAATTCATCTTCTTTTTTCTCTTAGAAATTTTTACACACATTGCTTAGATCTAATTAAGTTTTATCATATTAATATTTGTTTAAAAATTGGTGGGTGTCCCATAATGCGTTGAGATTGTTGAGGTAGGCACTGAGACCTTAGGTACTTTGTATTCTTCATACTGCCTAGCACAGGACTTGCATACTGTGATGTGAATAAATCTTCAACTTCAAATTCAAGCAGTAAAAAAAGTTTGACCTTTAATGGGAATAGATTCATTTTTTAAACATTTAAAAGAAGAAAATGATGTATTTTATATGCCTTTGGAAGAAAAAGTTACATAATATTTTCAGACTATCTGACAGATATACTACACAAAGTTTCAAAGTGAACAGCTAGGGGTAGAGAGAAAGTCAGTGATTGGACTGAAGTCGGGTGTAGAGGAAGGGCTTAGGGTAAGTGGGGGAGGCACATTTTTTCTGCCTCAACTCAATCAATATTCTTCAACTCCCACTGCCTTCCCCACCTACCCTAAGCCCCTCCACTACACCTGACTTCAGTCCAATGACTGAATTTTTCTCTAACCCCAAACCAACGGACTCTTGCTCCAACCCCCATTTGCCCCAACCTAAGCTCAACCTGAACCCTACCCCTCTCCCTTGTCACTGCCAATCACTGATTACCCTCCTGCAGCCCAACCACTTTCTTGTCCTCCCAGTGACACCCCACCTTCACTCAGCTAAGTCCAACCATGTGATTCAGAACCTTCACTGACTTCCCACCAATCACAGACTTCCTCACAGCTGCTAATCCATGGAATTTCTTCCCCTCCCACTGGACCACACCTACGCTAACCCCCCCCCCACCGTGCCAATCGGCAACCAACCAATTGATTTTAATGCTCTCCTGCCTACCCCACCTACACACGGCTCCACAGGGCCAGTGAGGTCCTCACCCTGCCATCCGACTTCCGACCCTCCCGCTGCCCCCCCACCTACCCTGAGCCCCTCCCAAGGTGCCGATCTGCAACGAACCAATTGACTTTCTCGCTCACCCGCCTACCCCGCCTACACGCAGCTCCCCAGGGCCAATGAGGTCCTCACCCTGCCATCAGACTTCCGGACCCTCCCGCTGCGCCCCCACCTACCCTGAGCCCCTCACAACGTGCC
>PVJO010012012.1:0-57299 GCA_004026905.1 Hystrix cristata | reverse complement strand
TCATGGTTATTTTGTACCTATACATGATGTATCTTGGTCCCCCACCCCCTTCCCCACCCCTCCCTTCCATTCCCCCCTTTTCTTATTTACAGCAGGTTTATTTACATTTTTCCATTTTTTCCCTTTCCCTTCCTTCTTTTCCCCTTCTAGTTCTCCTCTCTTTTGAATATTATCTTTCTTTTACCTAATATCTATTATGCCTCTTTGTCTTTATGTACACTTATGGTTTCTCATATCAGAGAAACAATTTGATGTATACTCTTGAGTGACTGATTTATTTCACTTAAGAGTATGTTCCCAAGGTGCATCCATTTACCTACAAATGACTCTAGTTTATCCTTTTGATGGCAGAGCAGTACTCCATTGTGTAGAAAAACCACATCTTCTTTAGCCATTTCTTAGTTGTTGGGCATTTGGGTTGTTTCCAAGACTTAGCTATGACAAATTGTGTTGCTGTGAACGTGGCTGTGCATATATCTCTATGGTATGAGGTTTTCAATTCTTCTGGGAGGAGACCAACCAGGGGACTAGCTGGATCAAATGTAACCTCTAGATTTAGTTTTTTGAGGAGTCTCCATTACTGACAAACAGTTATTTTTAATGAAGGGATGTTACCAGTGATTTCTGTTTTCTCCTTATTTTTTTTAAATACATTTAAGTGTACTCTTATTTCTAGTCCAACGCCCATGTGCAATCAGAAAGTTATCGCTGAACCTTCACAACAATAAAAACCCACTAAAGTACTCAATCCTTTGTGTTTTGAGTTCTTGAGTCTACCTAGTTCTATAAGACAATAGGATAAAAAGGAATCAGCTTTTGTCTTTATTAGACAGTATTTTCACCGCGGCAAAAATTGCTTTCTTTTTTTTTTTTTTTGTAATGACAGGAATGGTACTTTATGGAATGTAAAAATAAGATTATTATAATGTTTTGTGTTTTTAGTAACTAAATATCATTATGAACCTTTTCACCTGAGTTGATCAGTTGGTTATCCAACCAAGATCATGGCCAGTAACAGGAAGAGTAAATAGATTTGAGATGCTCAGTATCCACTTAAATATCTGAACCTCAAACTCTCCTGCATGTTGTTTTCCACAAATAGTTGTGCCCCAGTTAATACCACTTTTCGCTGGACTTCTAAGGCATTTAGGTCACATAATCTTGTGACCAGTACTGAAAATAGACACATCACCAATAAATCAGAGAAGGAGCAGGAAGAGAGGAATACAGGACAATGAACATATTTTTTCGTTCTATCTGATTTGCTGAAAATGAGCCTTGGGAGAGAAGAAATATACTGCTTCCCAACTTGAAGAAGTTTATTATTCAAGTGGGGAACACTGAAAATTTCTGAGTTATCAATAAGAATGAGCACGATTATGGTGGTGCTTACATCCTTTTCAATTTCCCTGAGGGACAGTGAGTAACAATTGCCCTGTTGGAAGGTGTGGAAATAACAAGAAAATGATCCTAACTTGGGAGGGGAGGCCAAAATATCCAGGATGGGTTATGGCTGTAACGTATCCCTTCTTCCATATCTGCATTCATCTCATTTTAAGCCTTGGGGGGGAGCAGTTAGTGGGACTGAATTCGGGATCTCATGCATGCTAAGCAAGCATTCTACCACCAAGCTACACACCCAACTTTAATCAACTCCATTTTTCAACATCCCTAAAAAGAAAAAATAAGATAAAATCATCTTATGTACAAAAAAATACCTTGAAGCGTGTCTCACAGTGATTTTTTGGGCCACATTTCTAAGAGCAAGCGTTCTGTGTATGTCCGGGTTTCCACTGATCTCATCTGCTACCAGGGAAAGGAGACTCCTTAGCCTCAGCACAGCTGATGTTCGTTTTTTCCCTACTCATTCCAGAGGAAAGTGAACTTTTTGTAGCAACGGTGACTAGACAGTGAGAGTGATGAGACAGTTTCCTTGACCTACTGAGTCCATCTCTTATCTCAGCGAAACTGAGTGCTGCCTAACCTGCATTCTTTTTTCTAACTATCTACCAGCCACAATGACAGGGCTAATCCTTGTTAGATGTCCTTTCCTTTCCCCTTTAGATGAAGCTTTGGGGCTGTTCTTCCTCAGGAGATTGCTATATTGTGACATATGGAGTAACCTTTTCTAAAATGTCACACACAAGAAATGGAGAAAATTTCAATATTGTCAAACTCTCCTGCCCTGTCAGATGGTGATCAAGAGACCTTCTACCGGGTACAAAATATCAACCTGATAATCCTGATTCCTACCACCAGATGGTAGAGATTTAGAGGAATCAGATAACTGAAAACTCACCCAGAGGGTGCTAAATTATCTTACAAACCTTGTTATAAGTCGCTTAGAGAGATTTAGTATTACATGCAACTAGATACTATGTTTTCATTTGATTTCTGAGACAGTTTGCCCACAATATTTTAGACATTTTTTGCATGATCAAACAAGGTAATGTATCCCTGGTGGTGGTAGAAAATGGGTCGAGAAGCAATTTCAGTGTAAGGACAATCTCGTTCTGGGCAAACTAAATGCATAGACTGAAATTACAAGTCCCTAAAGTACGCAATCAAAAACTCAGTCATTATTGATTATTTGCTATTTTTTAGTAAAAGCCCTTAAAAAGTGGAATGTTTGTTGAGGCTGACACAAATAACTTAATATTCAGTAGACATAACCCAAAATATATGAAAACACTCAGAAGACAGAATATCCAAAAAGTGGATTTTGGTGACTGGCAAATGTTGAGCTAATACTAAGGAGTATTACCAGCCAAACAGAATATTTATGAATCAGATCATTAAAAAGGCTCATTTGTGATATCAGTCTCGATAAGACAAGTCTTTTTAATTCAAATTATATTGCAACAAGGTCAGAGGACTCAGCTCCATAGAGGCTGAGTAGATTCCAGGGAGAGGACAGAGATAACAACTTGTATTTTATGATATTTCATAGCTTCCGAGCTGCATGTTGGAGAAAATGGGGACATAAAAGCAGAATGAGAATCTGTGGACCGGTTGCTTGGAGTCAGACAACACTGGATTTGTGTCTCCCCTCTGCCACTATGGCAGAGACAGCTGGCCTATCAGCAAGCCTGCTTCCTGGCACACAGGTGCATTACATTTCCTGGCTTCCATGGAAATAAAGTGTGGCCATAACTACATTCTGGCCACTGAAGTATAAACATAAACATTATGCACCAAGGTCTTGACTATAAAACTTCTCTAATTTTTTACTGTTCTTCTTCTGCCTCCTTGACCTTGGGGCCACATGTAAACAACTGTGAAACAAGACATAGAAAAGACCTAAATTTTGGATTGCTGCTTTGAGGATAGCGTCCCACTGATTAGAATTTCTCATTTTTTATTTTATATGAGGACTAAATAATATTCAATTATGTTAAACCACTAAGAGCTCCGGGTTTCTCATTTATAGCTCACATTACTATAACCAATATAACCAGTTTTTCTCTGACTTTGGTTAAATTATTAACTTCTCTATGCTTCAGTGATTTCCTCAGTAAAATAAGAACATTTCTATTTTACTACAAAAGGCTGTTGGGAGGGCACAGATATTTTCATGGTGCTTGGCGTGTAGTAAGTTTGAAACAGGTGGCAAGAGTTATTAAAGACTCCTGTTGGGTGCCTAATATTTTGTTACTATGCTGAACATTTGACATATATTATCGCTTTTAACCCTCAGGCATTGTACCTCCTACTCTGTGCATAGTAAAAAGTGTAATAATTGAAAAACTGGGTATTTTCTAGTGTTCAATACTATTCCGAGCACTTTTCGTGTACTAACGCCCGAATTACCCTACGAAGTATTTACTACTATCATCCCCACTTTACTGATGAGGAAATACAGACATTGAGTTTGCCTTTTGCCCGCATGTCCATGTAGCTACCAAATGCCAGAACTGGGATGGAAAGAGTACTAGCTCCACAGTTCTTGCTCTTAATCAATGTTAGTCACCGCGGTGCCTAAAACTTGTCAAAATCAGGTGAAATACATAAGATCCTAGGTAGGAGTACCCGTGGCCTTAAAATCAGAAGTAACTGCAGTTGGGACCATTCACCCTAAATTGAGGGATCAATAAAATTAATTTGAAACTCTTCAAGTGAACTTAGACTAGTGCTACTTAGTGCCAGTCCAGCAGGTCAGGCCAGCATGGGAGAACACTGGTGTTTAATAACAGCTAGAAAATCCTGCCAGCTCTCTAAATTCTCGTATCACTAACTC
This sequence comes from Hystrix cristata, assembly GCA_004026905.1. NCBI lineage: Eukaryota > Metazoa > Chordata > Mammalia > Rodentia > Hystricidae > Hystrix > Hystrix cristata. The sequence goes on along the minus strand of PVJO010012012.1, from coordinate 53,062 downwards.
TTGTCCTAGTCTTAGAAGATTTTCCATATTCTCAGAAATTCTTGCAGACCAGGATACACGGACAGGCTTGGCCAGCATCTCCCATTTCCGTGAATCTTTGTGATTGGTGGCACTTTTAATGGGCTTTGCTCAGAGATCACTCCAGCAGTGGCAGGAACGGTGGAATCAAATTTTTGCCTTCTGTTCTCTGTCATTAGTCCCAAGCTTAGTCATCACCAAGAGTCTGGTTCCTGGCTTTCTGGGGGAGATTCTAGAACATTAGCAATGCTTAATAATTTAAGTGCAGAACTTGCATGGGCTGTAATGCACCCAGTTAGCTGAATTTAATTTTTCTCATGAGGAATGTTACATGCTGCAATGGTAGTGAGCCTTTTTTGGCATCCAGGTTTTGGATAAAAGGTCTATTTTCCTGATAAATCTTTTTGCTTTTACATAGGCAGAGAAAGTTTCCTTCTGCATAAAACTCTGCCTTTAAATTATCCATTGAATGTTCTGGAATGACTGATTAATTGTCTAAAATATATGATTGAGTTTTTATCATTTTAAGGGTGAGTTCATTATCTGCCTGCTGCTCAATCTAAGCGGTAAAAATAGTACAAAGAGTAAGATGTGCTGAAATACAACATGATATTTTTCCTACTCTTGGAAAGCACTCTGCAAAATTACCCCATTAGTCCTCCCAGATTTACATGGCAAAGAGCTATTACTCTATACTCAATTAAAGGTATCATCAAGGGCTAATTTGGACAGATAATGATTCCAGAAACTAGGTCATGCGAGCTGTATTTATCAAAGAATGTATAATAATTAGGGAAGAGATACGTTGGGTCAAGATTTTATAAATGTCTTTGTTTTAAAAAATAAAATTATGCACCAAGTATTGCAATATATTTATCACACTTAACCTTGACCTTGACTTAACCAATTTTTATGATATAAAAATTGAATATATCAAAAATGGTCGAAATGCACACTGTTGAAAGCTGTGATACCCGCTTGGTAGGGCCCTTGAGCGCATATCTGGAGTGCACAGTAGAACAGTGGAACTGACTCTTGGCCTTTGGGCCTGCGTCCTCTTGGGGAAGTCACCTACCTTCTCTGTGTTTGTTTCCTCATCTAGAAAACAAGGAAGTCACATTATTGGCTGTAAGAATGAATCAAGTTAAGGTATACAAAACATCTGAACAAGGCTTACTTTAAATAAGTGCTTGATGGACATGTGCAAAAAGAACAAAGGCTAGTTAGCATTTAAACTTGCAGTTGTAAGATGAGTAAGTTGTGGAGATCTAAAATATGGTGACTATAGTTAATAATACACATTGTGGGGCTGGGGATTTAGCTCAGTGGGAGAGGACTTGCCCAACAAGTGCAAGGGCCTGAGTTTGAGCCCCAGCACCCAAAGAAGAAAATATGGCATTATATATTTGAAATTCATTAATTTTTTTTTCTGTGCTGGAGATTGAACCCAGGGCCTTATACATGCTAGGCAAGCACTATGCCACTGAGCTACATTCTGCCCTTAAAGAATAGATTTTAAGTGTTCTCTACACATGCACACAGCATACACACATAAAGTAATTATCTAAGGTGATGAGTGTGTTAATTCACTTAATTATAGTAATCATTTCACCATGTATATGTGTATCAAATCAGCACATTATACATTGCAAACGTATACAATTTTATTTGTCAATTATACTTCAATAAAGCCAGGAAAGTATATCAGTTAGCTTTTCTTGAATAAGCATGCACTCATTCTTTCAGTAAAAGATTAAAACACTTAATTAAGAACCAATACACTAATCAAAGAGGATGCTTCAACTTCAAAAACTACAAGGGGATTATAAAATGTTAAAAGTAAATCTTTTCTATCTTCCTTATTATAAACTGCCTATTAAGGGAAATTAAAACCAAGATGGCAAAGAGGCCAACATTTTTCATTCCACAGTTATCACTGTCCACCTTGAAAGTATATGGGGAATAATGAGAAACATCTCGATTTTATCCCCAAATTGAAATAATTAAGATTAATTGAAGTGAGGTCCATTTTAAAACACATGCCTCTGCGAGTGTCATTCACATCTATTAGGAACTTACTTTACCTGCTCTGCTTATTTTAATTAAGTCTTTTGAAGTGTTGAATTGTCAAGGAATGTGACATACAAGTGCATAAAGTGGAAAGCTGTATGTAAAACTAAACTAACAGAGAATATCTTGATGCTTAAAACACTTCTGTAAACCTCACAAGTATGGAGAAACAACTGAGTATAGCTCCTACTTCTGTGGGTGACGAAGTAGGTGGACCTCAGTTGGGAGATTCATTCGGGCTGCGCTAGTCTGGGATATTATCAGCTTATCCAGGTTACATTTCTGGGGTCATGGCTGGCACATTTCATTTGTACTCTCCAAATGGACTCTCGTGTTATAGCAGGTCGGCCTGACTTTGTTCAAACACGGCACCTGGGGACCCTAATCAATGGAAACACGCAGAATACTTTTTGCTGGAACAGTGCTGCCTGCTATGGCAATATTTCTTTGGTCCAAGAAAATGACACAGCCAACCACAATTCAAGAACTAGAGAAATAGACTCCACCACTAGGTGGAAAGAACTGCAAAGTCATACTGCAATGGACAAAGACAGAGTCAGCTGGAGAATCTGTGATCATTTTTGCAATCCACCTCATAGCCAATGCCATTCTTATATTCTGGAGAGGAATTCTAAGAGAAAATCGGAGAAAATGAAAGTTCATTTTGCAAGTTGGCTGAGACTCTCATGGCTTTAAAATAACCTAAGTTTCTGGTCCTGATTGCCTTCTATGGTCTAATGTGAAGTAAGATTTTATGAAGTGAAATTACTGGTCAGACAAAAATAAGTATGTGTATATGTCCCTTGATAAGTCAATCCATGTGACTGAAAATCTACAAGATCTTTAATTTTGCTGCCATTCAGTGAACATTAACAATTCTTAAACAGTATAGCTGATAGTTTGCATATTGTTGCTGTTGCTTCAGTTCTATCAACCGTGATAGATTAACTTTTTTTGAAAGATTAACTTTTTATAAACTATTTTAAATATTATATGGTGTAGAGGAGAGTAACTTCAGCAATTTAGTGCATTAATCCAGTAATAAAATCAACTAAAGGAAGGGCATCTTTGCCATAAATACGATCTTAACTCTCAGATTTTGTTTCAAGTAATTGCATTTTAAGTCTCACTGAGATTTATTTTTAGAATTTCCAGGTTTTAGCAATCGCACATATTAATTTACCGACTTTGAAGTTAAGATTATTTGCAAGAAGGTTCATGAACTCACCAAATTAAAGTGGCTGGTAATGTCTTTTACATAATGAAAATAAATATCACTCTTCAGGACACACATAGAAAACAAAATCTTCAAAGATTTAAAAAAATGGCCAGTGTCTTAAAATTAAATTTTATTCAAAGTATAAAAAGCTAGAAGCAGTCAGAAAAACACTAAGGAAAATTAACATTTGTCAAAGTAATTAGAGATGTTATTACTCTGGATTTTCTACCTGACACGATAAAGGTAGATTATGTTCTTTTTGTCTCTTCAGATCAAAACTCTGCAAAGGAGGAAGCTTAGAAAGTGTAGAAGTTTATCACAAATGACATAAAAATGAGAGATGAAAACAGCTCAAGTAATTTAAAATCATAAAATGTGATAGCAGCAAAGAGTACTAGAGCTCAGATTACATAACCCCTCATTTTAAATTGGAAAAAAAAAAGATGAGACTCCAAGAAGTTATTTGCCCAAATAACTTCAAGCAGCACACAGGTGACTGATCTGCCGCTGAAGAAGAGATCATGCTGCATTTGCTTTGGGACCTGATCATAATTGCATAGTAAGTTCTCAGTCATGTTCATCCAACCATCACGACCTCATTTTAACATAAGTGAAATATTTTAAAATGGATTTCTGAGTACTTTAAAGGACTGCAAGAGTGTGGGGCAAAAGTCTTTCTTGAACTTCTGATTTAAATCTCAATTCATCTAATTACCAGGTTTTTGTAGGTGAAGTTCAGCTAAGCTGGGTTGCAGGAAAATGCTGGAAAGGGTTCCGCTTCTGCACACACATTCGGCCGCTCCTGGGAGTCCCACACTCCTTCAGACCAGAAACAGAGGCTACCGCAACAGGCTGTCTCCAAACTGGAGAGGCTTGAACCTCTCATTTATTTGCAGTTTAAGATGATATCAAAATTGCATTGGAATATCTGAGTATTTGATTCTGTAAGGACATAGTCCTGGACCACGGGAAGGCAGGGCCACTAGGAAAAATGGCCTAATCATTTCAATTATCTCAAACCTCGGGGGCTCCTGAGGCGTTAACACATTATTCTGCATCTCACAGAAATATTGTTGCTCTCTGCAGTAGACAAGTGATGTAAATTTGGGGAAACAGGAGCAAGGAGGAGAAATAAACAATTGGAAAAGTGAAACAGAAGAAGTAAGCAAACATCATTTGATAAAACTTTGGGTATGTAGGGTAGAGCTAGCTAAGAATTATTAGAAAAAAAGAGATGGGTACAGTTGAAGGAGATGAGGTGATTCTAGAATGAGAATTATTGCCATAAAGGGGACAGTATGTACTCCTTTTGTGGGTTATGCACGTATTAGTCATCTTTGTCATTGTCTTTTAAAATAGCTGGACAAATAATATGGTTATTGCAATTGCTTGCTTGATAGTACACTTTTTCAGTAATATCTTACAAAACACATCCTCAGGAGGCCCTGAGTTTCCCTGGGTCACATCCCCGTGTTGCTCTCCGAGTCTTCCCCACATTTCTGTAGCTCCACCTGTTCTGCACAATCCCCTGCTTCCAGTGAGGGTGGCTCCTTCCACCTCTGGCCTCACTGTACTCTGTGTAGTTGTGTTGCCAGGTACCTCCCTGTTGACGTGGAGAAGTCAGAAGCAACCGGGTGATAGTACAGCTTAAAACAAGCCCTACCGTAAGAAAAATTACAGTGTAAGAATTTGGGGAGGAAATACATCTGTGGGAGACAAAGAAAATGAGAGGACTGTGAAGTGTTGCTACAATTAAAATGTTAATTCTAAATCCATTTTAGCTCTGAAATTCTCTCTCTCTTTTTTTTTCTTCTGAGTAATTGTATGGCTCATATTCTGAAAGTGTTGGCTTAGGCATTCAGCTTAAAATACACTTTGATTAATTCTGAATTATTCAGCGTTAATCAGGTATGGCTTCAAGTTATCTTTTTTGTGTTTCACGTCTCCAAAGTCACAGAGTTGAGTCTAAATACTTCTGCATAAGGTTAGCCCTAGATTCAGTGTGAATTTCACTCTACCAGCAGCTTAGCTGAACAGGATGTTAGATGCGAAAGGCTGGGTCCCTAGTGGGCAGTTTGGAAAGAGAAGAAAGCTGTTTTTCAGAAGATGGATGGAATCCATCTCGGGATTGAATTCTGTCTGTTTGCAATAGCTGAGAGGCCAAAGGGCTTAAAGGCAGCATCACCGATGGGCTGTGGGACCAACTCTGTTTCCGAGGGGTGCAGGATGCTCTGGGATTCTGAGCGGCCTGACAGCCCTACCTCAAGATCCACGCTGGAGAAAGGTTCTCTGGGAACTGAGATGTTTGTTATTACTGAAGGGGATCCCCATAGAGCAGGAATATCATGCAGTGAAAAGAGTATGATTTAAGCATGACTAGCTCCAGGTGCAGTCTTTATTTGGTCTTTCTCCAGCCCTGTACTTGTGCAGTTTGAGTAACTGAGCCTCCTTTTTACATTCAATTTGACATGTAGTGGATAACCGGTCTTTAATTATTACTAATATTAATATTGATGCTAGCTAAGAATTAATATTATTTTCAACATGAGTATTAAATACACCGAGCAATAGCTCAAAGTCATGTAGTTCTCCCATTCTCCTTCTGCATTTGACTTTTAATGTATGAATGAGCTCAGCTGAATGTCAGGAAACATCATTTCCTACAGTATAAGCTGTCATCTCCAGCTTGTTCTAACTCAAACCATTTGTCTTAGTCACCTCATCACTAGGAGATAACACCCAACACCCATGACGTAATGGAGAAGTTTGCATTAGATCGCAGTTTCCTACGTTTCAACCCACGGTTGGTGGGTTCAGACCCAGAAAGGACATGGTGAAAGGGCCTGCCTCTAGGAAGGATGCTGACATTATGGTGGCCAGGAAGCAGAAAGGGAAAGGAAGAGCCGAGGACGAGAACAGACTCTTCCAGGTCACGCCCCCAGGGACCCACCTCTAGCCAGGTCCCACCTTCTAGCAGCAAGTCAGCTATAGCACCCCCAGGATACAGCCATCTTCCAAACACATGAGCCTCTGGGGGCATTTTAGATCCCAACCATAACACCATCCTCGTTGCATAAGGCATAGAGCTGGTCATGGTGACTTGAAGATGAGGTGTCAATATGGAGGAATCCTGGGGAGGAAGGCTTGGCCTCAGAGCCCAGGCCTGGAGGCAGGCACGACCTCAAATCCTGCTCCATCCCCACACTGAAGCAAACACCGCAGACCTGGGTCAGAATCAGCCTAAGGCCAATTTTTTCCCCCAAAATATTCAGGCTCTTACAATATTCTAAGGTTGAGAGTGTTGGCACTTGACATATGAGAGCCGTGTGTTTATTCCTAAAAATATTTCATCCTGACTTCTAAACTCATAAAATCTTTCAAGATCAGATTTTACTTTAATTCCATTTAAAATTTGTCTATGCAATTTGTGCAGTAAAATGTGATAAAATATAAACTGAATTTCATGGATGAAAATAATTCCGTATGCTGAAGTTGTGCCGTTTCTAACGTATTCCTTCCAAATCATTTTTGCCTTAATATTTCTTGTCTGTCCAATTGTTATTTGTTGTGTTAATCAAATTTGATTTATTTGATTACATTTTAAAGAGGAGTACACTCTTTCTGTCACTTATTGCCCTCCCGAAATTAAACATTAAGCATTAATGTTTAACATTTGTAACATTAAAAAAAAAGAAATCTGCACTATTGATTTCACTTCACAGATTCACTTTTCATAGGCATCCTTGGTAAGTCCCCTAAGTGTTTTCTGGCATTTCCCTGCTTACCCCGTTTTCTCCTTAAAAATGTGTACTTTGGGAGAGAGCACCAGCCTCCCTTCACTTATGTAAACTGAAAGGCTTAGATTTCTTCTCTACCCTCACCTTCATCCCCTGCATCTGTGCTGCACTTGTTATTGCAGTCGGCTTGAGCAGAAATGCCCAGCTGGTCTGGGCAGAGAGAATCCACTTGAGGTTTGTTGTCGACACAACATAAAGCAGAATGGGAGCAGAAGATGGGGGCTGGCTGTTTCCTGGGACAAGTTCTGTTGTGGCTGGTTCTCCTGAAGGGAACTCGGCTGTTCTCGTGGTAGGAGGAGCTCAGGGCCTTGCTGTCGTCGGGGATGGCTGCTGTTTGTTTTGGGGGAGCGCTGGTCTTGACTCTGCTGCGAGCATCATGTTCTGGCTCTCGTATAGATTTCATCCGCCTTTTAGTGCAGACATGGATGTACATGGGACATTGCCGTGGGCTACCTTGATGGGATCCGTCAGGTCTCCCGTGCATAGACAGATTTTCTGCACTCTTCCTGTATTTGGCTTCTGTGTGTGAATGTTGTAACTTGTACATGTCCTGTATTAAATCTGCTCTCTTGAAAACTATTGACTCCAGAAAAGTAACTGATACAACATTCAGTGTCACCATCATCTGAACAATTTACTTTCTTTTAAAATAATTTTTATCTAATTCATATACCATAAAAATCACCCCTTTAAAGCATATAACCCAAATACTTTAAAAGTAGTTTTTAATATATTCACAGACTTGTGAAGCCATGACCGCTCTATTTCCATGACATTTCCATGACATACTCCCCCTGAAAAGCCCTGTACTCTTTAGCCGTCATTTCCCGTATTCTCTGTCCCCAGTTCCTCAATGCCATTAACTGCTTTTAGTCTGTAGGGACTTATCTTTATAGATATCTCACATGAATGGAATTATAAAATATATAGTCCTTTGTGGCTTGCTTCTTTTACTTAGTATGTTTTTAATGTTCATTCCCATTATAGCATATATCAGCTCTTGATTCTTTTTATGGCTGAATAATATTCTATTGAATGGATAGACCACATCATATTTGTCCATCCATTAATGGATATGTGGGCTGTTTCCACTTTGTTCTGTTATGAATAATACTTCTACAAACATTTGTATGCAAGCTTTTGTGAGGACATATTTTTGATACTACTGGGTAGGTATCCAAGGAGTTGGATTTCTGCATCGTATGGTACTCAATGTTTATTGTGTCAAGGAATTGCCAAATAGTTTTCCAAAGAAGCTGTTTCATATTACACCCCTATGGGAAGTGTACGGGCTTTGGACTTACTGAATGTTTAGGGCTCTGAATCCTCCTCTCTTCCCCATTATCAACACCCTACTCAGATCCCAGCCTCTCTGATGACCATAGTCCGATTGGCCAGGCCATGACTGTCCAGGCTTCCCAGTCCACCTTCCCCGCTTCCATTAGGGAGATTTCTATGCAAATCACAAACCTGACCAGATTGCTCCATTGTAAGGACTGCAGATACTTCACGTGGTCAAGAGAACTCAGAGTGATCTGATGCCTGCTACTCCCCTCCCTGTGCCTCAGGTGTCCCTCGTGCTTACCTTCCTAGATTCTTCACTTACAACAAGTTTATGTGAATTTCAAGGACAACTTCCGACTATATTTCTCAGCTGATGTGTATTGTCTTCACAATTGTCATCCAGCAAATATGTATTTAATACCTACTACTGTACTAGAAAGTTAGCATTATTCGACTCCCCCATTCAGTACCCAATAGCTGCACTTCATGTATTAATATATTGAATTAACCAAAATCATGTATTATTTGTCAATTAAAAATAATAACTTCAAATGGTTTAAAGGATTAATTAGACAGATCAGGATGCTATAAAGTAAAAAAATCACCTACATTTTACTAAAATCAAAGTATTTCTTATACTTATCATCTTTATTTGTTAGAAAAGGCTTAAGAAATTATACTATTGACTAGATTGGAAATTAAGATCTACTATTGATTTATATTATTATTATTATTTGATTTATTCAAAAATATGAGTTAAGCATTTGCAGTGTGCCAGGTACTATTCTAGTTACTTGGGATACAATGTTTCCTATTATCCTGATCTTTCTGTCTAAAAGGGAAAGAAGGGCCACAAATAAATAACAAAACAGGATATTTTCAAGGGTAATAAGTGGTAGTAAGTGTCATTTTCAGCGACTGTGAGTGGCAGTAATTAAAGTACGAAGCAGGGCAAGGAGTGCTTGGAGAGAGTTGTAGTTTTAAAGAAAGCAGCCAGGAGAGGCCACAAGGGGAAGGTGACGTTTGAGAAAAGATCTGAAGGAAGGGAAGGATCGTACCACATAGACGCTGGAAGAACAGTCCAAGTAGTAGATTTTAAGGGTAGTGGGGAGAAGGCAGGGGGCAGTGTAGTCTAGTAAGCTCCGAGAGGCTGATGTTCTTGGAACCACATGAAGAATTTAACATTTGTTCAGTGTAGGAGTTTATTCAATTGGTGATGTAGTCCCTGAACAGGACAGACATCTTCATGGATCTCCAGGGCAGGCAGCACTAGGACCTCTTCTGAACATGACCTGGGCAGTGATCAGAGGAGAGCCAGCCCAGACCTGTTGCTGTTCGGTGACCACCAAAACCATTCAGGTAGAGCTTATTGTGCGACGCTTGGAGCCCAGTCATTCCCCTGACACTGGTTATTTTCATCACTCCCCATCTGCTCTCTGAAGAAAGAGGATATAAAAAGCCCAAAACACCAACAGAGGTTTACTTGCTTAATTCAGAGACTGCAGGGAGAAAAGTTCTGCCTTTGTCACAGCAGCTGTGGGACAGTGGTGAACGATGAGAAGAGGGTGGCAGCATTCGGGGACAGGTGGTACACTAACTTCCTGTGTGTGTGAGAAGAAAAGAAGAGGGGAGGCCGCGGCTGGCAGGCAGGGCCGTTCCTGGGGCTCTGCCGGTAGGAGTTTATGTGTCCTCTGGCAGCGGTTTAGACTGCTTTCCAGGACTCCACCTCACTGGTTATCCTACCTGCCCGTGTGAAATAGAAGCTACTTCCTGCCCTGAAAAACGTGGTCGTTGAAACTCAGATTGTCAAATCAGTCGTCAGCCTAGTCCAATAAACCACGTCGTGCCTGCCAGAAGCCAAACAATTGCATTTGTCATTGTCTTTTATGTTTAGAACAAAATTAATACACGCACATGTTTTTTTCTGAAGTCAAATACTACCAAGTTCATGATTTTAGTTTCTTCCTTTCCACTTCTCTTTACTGGCATTCATTATCATCTCCTTTACCTATTTCTTCATATCAGTACCTCAAAACCTTCATGTAACATAATCGCATAGGTATTTTTTCCAGGTTTACATGCTGTCTATCAAGTTCCCTCTTAGAAAAAAATGAGATTTTTAACTGTCTTCCTAGTTCTCCTACTATCTCCCATCTTCCCAAAATAACCATGTCACTTTTTTAGGTTAAAATGAGTCTTGGTGATTACATAATTATAACTATTAAAGTTTTATTCCCAGATAAGTCATAGAGTATACTATTATCATTTTTCTCCTTGTGGATATAGTCATTACCATTTTTATTGTTGTTGTTAGCCAACTTTTCTAAGCACTTTGGCTAATTCATTCCAGCTCCACTGAAATTTTGAATATATTCAAATCCGTCAAATATTCTCTCAGTTTCTCTCTCTCTCTTTCTGTTTCCTTGTTTCTCTCATAGACATCTTCCTTGAGGATCTTCCCTTCTGCTCCAGTTTTCGCCGTTGTGCACAGGTGTGCCATTAGCCTTAAGATTCTGTTTACTTTCTTCTTTTATTAGATTCCTTGTTCTCTACATCTCCCTTCTTTTCTTTCTTGGTTTACTCTTAGTTTTCTAAGAAGCCCCTTTTACTGGTATTCTGCATTAAACAACTGAATTTTTGTCAAAAAGTCTGTATCCTGCCATTACTTCTTACATTTTTATTTGGCCTTTTATTCATCGGGATAATTTTTTGTTGTTGTTGTTGTTTAAGCATGGGATCAGGAAGGGTTAGCAGGATGGATGGCATTTGATTCTAGGGTTCATACCTATTCCCTTAGAGCATACCAGATTCTAGTCTCAACACTACTGTGTCTCAGGCATACACCAAACTCAACCAATTCACATAAACACTAGTGATATCCCACCCACATCTGTTCCTAGCCCAGTGTTCCTTACTCAAGGAAGGACACTATCTCCAGCTATGTGAACAAGCCAGAAGTATCCTCTATTATTTTCTTCTCCATATGCCAATTATTGTACGCACCAACACATCCCTCAGGTTCAACTGCTGCTTGCCACTTCTGCTGCCCCCACCCCAGACAAGATGAGGAGATTTCACTCCACTCCTACCACTGCAAAAATCCTGCAGCCTTCGGTGTACGCCCTTCCTCCTCCCCACAGTTCTCTATTCTGAAGCGAGAGTGATCTTTTCTAAAACTCAAAGACTGAGGCACATTGAGCTTACATTTCTATGAGGAGTCTCAATTCCTCTCTGACAGTTGTCCAGAAAGCCTACAAACCTTTAAAATCTGTCCCCCGCCTGCTCCCCTGACTGTGTCTTGCTTCACTTCCTCTTAATCTCCACCTTCTGTTGTACTGATTTTGTTGTTATGGACAACCATGATGCGTGTTTTGTGTTGCTTTTTCCTGTCTCATGATCTTCGTGTGTGCGTCCATATATCATGGAAACCTCCTCATGCCACCTTCTCTCTTCCTCCCAGCCTGCTCTCTGTCCCACAGACGGGGAATCTGGATGGTTCACATGGCTCCACGTGGCTCTGCCAGACCAGCAGTAATACAGACACGCTCTGCAACAAACTGCAGAATGCAAGACTCAGCCTGGAACGTCCACTGTCACTTCTCCTCACTTATTTTATTAGTTAAAATAAGTCACACAATCCAATCTGGGATCACTAGACAGGAAAACAGTTTCCAGTAAACTAATGGCTGATGCTGCAGCATCAAGGGGCAAAGAGTGTGGAATCTGACAGAGGGAAAGCTTGAAGAACTTCAAAAAACAATTCAGTCTTTAGCATTTGGCCCCTTGTTATGCATGTACACATTTAAATTCAGCTTTTCTTAATTTCCTTTATTTTCCATCTATTTAAAAAAAAAATCACAAGAGCCAGTAATCTTCCTGATAGCCCCTAAGTATGATGGGGAAGAAGGGAGACACCACATCACGCCCTTTATCTGTCATCCGGCTCTCGTGTCATTACCACGACATCATACTTTCTCCTGCGTGGTTCCCAAGGCTGTCGTTGCCTGTGACTGAGTCACCACTCTCATCATTCTTTCTTTGCGCACTGCCTGATGAGAAGTGGTTTCTTGGTGTATGTGACATTGCCAGTACGATTGGCCGTGTGATTGAGGATGCAAATGCTTAGTGTCTTTCATAATTAGAGAAATCTGTGGATGACACACGTGCTGCAGATTACGTAAGGAGATTAGGATGTCGTTACATACACTTTGAAGACGACAGGAGGATAGCTAAGCGCTCCAAGGCCTGAGACTGTTGTTTATTTAGGAGGCAACACAGGTCTAGTTTGGCATGTTCGTGTTTTCTGAGTCTCATTCTCATATTAAAGATAAGAAAATCACGATTTACAGAAGTGGAGTGATTGTCCAGCAGGGACGTATTTCAATCAGAATTAAGTTCCTTGAGTTTGAGTTTGGTGTCTTCTACCTGAACATAAAATGCTTTACACCATGATGGATTATGGTCATGAGAAGGTAAAACTTGATGAAAAATTCATGAACAAGCCATGGAAACAAACACTTCCAAGAAAAGCTATTTGACTTTTCACTCCTGTGATTTAGTAATTAATCAGTATGTGTTGGTAGAAAATACAAGCTAAATTATCAAATTGCATCAGCGTAGGCCACATTTTTATGCCCAATTCTCCTATTTCAGTGAGATCTTTGTCCAAATAGCCAAGAAATTTCAGGCAATAATAAATGACAGGTAGAGAGACAGACAGATATAAAGATGAGGTAAGGTAGTAAGGAAAGAAGACAGAAGAGAAACTGTGATTTTTACATTCACTGAGTCTTCACTGAACCGCTAAAATTATCTCTATCTCGCAAGGGCAATAAGAGAGACTCTCATATACGGCTTTCAGTCTTAGTAATTCTCGTTATTGTGTAAAGGAAGGATTTATAAGCTGCTTTTCTTTAATCCTAAAAGCACCAAAAAGATGATTAGAATTTACCTTCATCAACATTTGAAAAAACAGAATTTTCTAATTTAAAGCCACTGGGCTTCTAAATGACCCGAATGGTTAACGCTCATCTTTATGAACCAAGCCCCTGTTGGCGTGGACCCGGCAGCTAATGCCTTTCTCCACTTCAGAACCGAAAGGACTCACGGGACCCATGACCTTGCCAAGTTCCTATCGCTAGACTGTGAGAAAAACCAAAGTGGTTGATGGATTGCAGCTGGGCACGAAAGACTACGGGGGCTTATTTATCTGTCTGGAGTAGGAGGTGCTGGACTTTCGCTTTCATGTTTTCAAACTGTTCTTGCAAGAATAAATGTCCAGGCTGTCCGATCTCACAATTCTCACCAGTGGTAGTGTATCACTCACCTCGCTCTCTCCTATGGGGCACGTACAGCGCCTTCCTCCCGGGGGCTCCACTCACTTCCTTCCTTTCCCACACAGCCCCTCACCTTTTCGGCGCACACCGTCCCTACCAAAAGCTCCCTTATTTGTTCACTTAGGTTCTCTTCTCCTGCACTCAGTGAGCAGAAAAACGTAACTAAAACTCAAACAAGGTAGGAAAGCTTTTATAGCCACATCAGAATCCATTTTACTAATTAGTCTGCTCTCCCCATTTTCCAGGCCTTCACTAAAGTCACATTTCTGGCCCTAATGACATTTTCTTCCTTCACACCCACATTCATTTATTCCACAAGCATGTACTGGGTGCTTGTTATGTCTATGTACCACGCAGATACTACAGATGTGGTCTCAGAAGAGATTTGGGTAGCGCCTAGACCTTTGTTTTTAAACAAAACTCTAATTACATCTATGTTTCTATGCCTGTATCTATCTATAGATAGGTAAGCAAACTTCCAAATGGCAACACTGTGGGTTACCTAGGTGTGTTTGAACTATCTGGGCACAAATCACCCTTTAAAATGGTAGAGCTCCAAAAAAATAAATAAATAAATAAATAAATAAATAAATAAAATGGTAGAGCTCCATCTTTGCTCCCACTTAATAGTGATGATTCATAAAATTTTCCCATACCAATTATAGCGGCATGAGATGCAGAGAGACAGAGTAGAACCCACAGATTTGGAAAGTATTCGCCCTTTAAAATTATCTCCATTAATAGTTCTTAAATCTTTGCCAACCATTGCTTTTTATCTGTAAGTAAGGCTAGCAGATGATAACGTATCAAAAATTAATGAACAACTCCATAGTATAAATGCAAAAACTATTTTCATGGACACATGTGCCCTTGTTGGAGATTTGATATTGAATCCATATGTTTAATTCATATTTTCCATTATTTGAATGTTACTATTTCATATGATGGAACTACGTGTGTCAGTATTTCATGGTGTTTTGCAAAATGGATGCCTTCGGAAAGCTCCATTACCTGAGCAAACCTGAGATTCTCTTGTGCACAGCACGTTCTGTGAAGTGATGTCTTTTGTATTCCAAACAACTAATTGAAATTGAGTATTTGGAATGTGACCAGTTCATAATCACAAAGCCACATAACACCATACTTGTCTGTGCTTTTTACTTTCATTATTACATTTGAGTTCCAATAATACCCCTGTTCTTAAAGCAGAGACTGTAATCTAATTCCATTTTCTAGGAAAGGAAATGAGAATTAAAGTATATATTTCAAGCTTACACAATGAGTAGTTTTCAACTTCTGTTCTCACACTAAATCCAACATTCATTTCCGTAGCTTATATTGTTATTTTATTTACTGGGAAAAAGAAGCATAAAATCCCAAATACTCTACAATAATCAAGCTAGGAAACAAATTAGTAACACACGAAAAGGAAGTCATTGTAAATAAGGAGGGAGGAGGGGGTGAAGGGAGGGGAGGGGAACAGGAGAAAAAACAAGCAGCAAGATACATCATTTACAGATGCAAATCTCCTATGATGAATGTTATCACTATGTACTTCTAAAATGTACCATTAAAATAGAATTTTAAAAAGTGAAGTCATAAAATCATTAGATCTCTTCACATACTTGAAGGTCATGGCAGTTTAAAGTAATTTAGCCATTGTTTACATTTCTCAAGGAAGGGAGAGTTATTAATACCATAAAAATAGAATCTTGAAGTCCTAGTATAGTCAAAAAACCATTGCATAGAACCAAGCAATGTTCACATCTAAAAGGATGATACAAAGAAGACTACTTCATTGATTTTTTTTTTAACAGCAGCTTTTACCCAACAAATAATTCTGCTCAGAAGAAGATTTCATTGATTCTTGTTAACATATAATAGTCACTCTCTAAAGGGGAAATGTTTGGTGGTTGTGTATTTAGGGGAGAAAATCTGGAATGAATTAGAGCTTTATTATTTATACCATCTTAAATTTATGACCAAGGAGATATAATTCTAACTTTTCTTACCTAATTCTGTCCAAACACAAGCCAAGTAATAACCATCAAAATAGTACATCAGGGAAGAGGTTCAGTTCTGATTCCCACCTTCACTTCCCATGAGACTCAAAGCACTTGTTTAATTTTTACCATTATGAGGGAGGACACATACAGTAGTCTGTCTCAGTTATAGATCTTGAGCACTCACACATACAGAAGATCCTATTTTAATAAATTCTTACTCTTCCAAAGCAATTCAGAGGTGTCTGTGGAGCTCCTCGTACGGAGCTCATTTGCACCTGTGAGTCTGCAAGATCAAGAAGAATTTATCTACTCCAACAAAGGGTGTTGGGAGTTCAAAATGTTTGGTCTGTCCTAACTAAGGTCTGGTGCCAATTCATCATTTTTACTTATTTATGTATTTACCCCAAAAGTCAATATTATAATGTTTGCATCTATTGTGTAAGCAATGATACCCTTGAAAATTAATCAAATCCTTAAAAGTAGAAAGCAAAAAAAACCTCCTCATTAAGAGATAGGGAGATAGTCAAACACCTGCTCTATTTGGCTTTCTCCCACTAAGATAGCAGAAATGAATGTTATCTTTTCTTTAGTGTGTATTTACTTCCTATATCTAACTCCTATTTCCCCTTTCCTAATTATTATCAATATTAATATTAAATATAAAGAGATAAATTTTAATGACTAACTTTGATAAAAGATAATGACTGTCCCATTGGGAAATAAATTATTTGGTAATCTCCTGTGGTGCTTTAGATGGCTCCAAAGAAGGTCACAGGGGGATATCAGAAATCCTCCCACAAGGAGATGATAACCACAACACGTACCATCATGAACACACAACTGGAGGTGATAGGAAAACCATGTAGATGCTCCACTGTGAGCAGAGAATGACGAGCAGTACATAGATCCTGAGAAAAGACTTTGAGAGAAGATGGTGTGGACAAAGGATATATGTCAAAGGGAGACATACAGAGAATCTGAAAAGTAGAAGACACCAGAGAGAAGACAGTTGCCCTCCAGGGTTTGTACATTTCCCTGAGGAATTTTAAAATGGGCTGTTGCCACACATTTCTACGTCTGACATCTAATAACATTGTCCTTTCTTACACACAGTGATTAGTCTTTGCTATCAGGGGGGATCTGGGTTGCTGTCTAGATTTTGCAATGGACTAACATTCACTTGTCTACTGACCAAACGAAAGATGTTTGAAAACTGAAGGATGCTGTATACATGGAAGATAATATTATATTAGGGTGAGTACAGTTTGAAGGAAGATGCATTTGGGCCTCAAAGTCAAGAACAGTATTATACTAAGTATCACTATCCAACAGCAGAGCAGGCTACCTTGTGAGGCAGTGAACGTTGGCTCAGTGACTCGAGGTGTTTAGTCATCCACACAGCTGCTAGGGAGATTACAGCGGACTGGGCTGCATGATTTCTCATCTCTCCCAGTGAACTATGTTACTTTTTCACTCGGCCCTGCTAAATATTTTTATATAGATATTTAAATAAAGAGATATGGAGAAGGATTGATAAGACAACCAGTGCCAAAACACAGTAAGAGAGGTGGAATAACCTCTAGTGTTCTACAGCACAGTGTGATGATAATAGCTCACAGTAACCTGTTATGTAAAGAATAACTAGAAGGGAGCATCCCAAAGTCTCCAAACAGAAAGCAATGATACAAAGATGGAAACATTAGTCACCCTGGTTTGATCAATACACATTGAATACATGTATTGAACCCTCACCCTGTAACTCATGAATATGCATAATATTACATGTTAATCAAAACGTTTTTAAAAAGTTATAAAGAGATGGAAGTGCTAACTACTTATTTGATCATTTCACACTATATACATAGATCAAATTATTACTACACTGTAGCCTAATAATGTACAATTAAAATAATAGTAATTTAAATTTTTAATCAGCTCCTATTTAAATGATAAAAGTATGATGCGATGTGCTTCCATATGAAATCCTGTGCCTTCTTTTGGGGGGACAAAGTTAGGAATCTATTTCTAACCTTTTAGAAAATAGGCCATGTAGTATATCAGTACATCTTACACTTTCCAGGAGCAATTCATACCTGGTAAGATTTAATATCAGGCGTCAAAAGTATACGAGTACTAATACTGTGCATCTCTTTTTAAAGTGTTTTCATTCTTAAAACACCTCCATGAGCTGCCAAAAGGTAGTGACCCCATATCTGCAGGGAAACTTGCGGCTCCTTGTAGAGTCTCATTCCAGAATTCTGGATATGTTTAACTTCTGTGGTGCAACAGTTGTGATTTCATAGTGCAAATGACAGAAATGGCTTCTTAGTTAAGCAAAAGGTAAGTTGTTAGAAAATACTCAGGGTCTCAAAGAACTGGTGGAAATAGGAAAACCGGATTTTAAGAGAGTATCAGAAGGTTAGACCTGGAAACCAGCAGAATCTGTATGATTATTTTTCCATAATTGTCATCAAAAAAGTCTATCCAGGGGGGAGATTTACCTTAGTGGTTAGTAAGTGCCTGCCTCAAAAGCAGGAGGCCCTGAGTTCAATCCCCAGCACCAAAAATAAAAAAAATTTAAAAATTTTAAAAAAAGTCTATCCAGTTATATTTCTTCTTCTCTGGTTTCACACTTTCAAGTTTCAGGGTGTTGGAAGAAAACACCCTGCGGGTCTGGAGTCAGGGTTAGGTTGTGTGCCCACTCCACCGAAATACCAGAAGGAGGAGGGGAGTGCTCTGGGCCTCTGAGCTGCATAAGAAGGAATTACTGTCCAACCAATGACACACAGCAGGGGAAGGGTGAGTCCATCCAGAGAACACGATGTATCATTGGAATTGGGTATCAGCTATGCAGTAGAAGAATGACAAATATTCTGTCCATATATGCATTGTATTTGTTGAATTTATTTGAGGCTTACTGTAAATCTTGACAACTTCAGATATCAAATTTTTCCCTACATATCTTCTCCAGAGTTGAGATTAGTTGCAGCATGCTGCCACCCATTTTCCTTGTTTCTTTGTTTACAACACAAGGAACTAGGAACTAGCCAAGATTTTTGGTCCCCAAAATGTTCCTGGTTGGAACAAATTTGTCTTTATAACCCTCCCTCCGTGTGAATCAATAGGCCTAATTTCTGTTTTAGACGACGATTTTAAAATCCCATTTCAATGTGCTAATGAGATGTCATTATCCGGTGCTGTTTCTCAACTGCTCTGGTTTCTTCTTTGTATTACCACTGCCATATCTTGGCCAAAATATTTTTGTTTAATGATGGCCTCCTGCTTGTATCCTAGGTTTTTTTTTAGCAAAGACAGTTCATTTAAAAATCAAATAAATAAGTCTTTCTGGAATTACAATTTCTAGCTCAGGGCTAGAGCCACTAGACAATCACTTCCCTTAGATTTAAAGAAAATAAGATAAGACATTTAAGCACTTATTTGATTCAGAACATAAAGGATCAACATAATATGGCATCATTTTGTTGTCGTAAGTCAGAATGAGAGTTTCTTTGTCTTTAACTTTTGAATAAGAGGAAAGACTGTAATTCCCAAAGCTAAAGTCCTCATGAATCATGATGTAAAATCTGGTTTGTTCAATACCACGCCGGGCTATGACTCTTCTCTTGTCTTCACTTCAGGCTGTGATTCCTCACGGAAGATACAGGTTAGCCAGTATATTTCATTTGGAATGACCCCGACCTGATGAATGTAATCACTGTTTTTATCAACTCTATCTTTTGTTTTCTTAGCATCTAGTAATCAAAAGAAAATGGCTGTTTATGTCAACTGGTTTAATTGGCATTTAATTTTCTGAGGACTTAGTGTTAAAGGCCAAATTGGATCCACTGTTTAAAGTTATCAATAGCATCCATAATACTGCTGTTTCATGTAGCGTGCTGCCTTGAATTGACATGGAATTCAATCTGGTTCCACACCAGAGTGCATTTGTCATTTCAATGAATGTGTTTTGGAACAAAGAATGAAAACTGTATGTATAGCACACACAAGCATCAATGTCATTTCATATGCCTTAGTTGTTTGCAGAAAGCGTTCATGGTACTTCAGTGGCTGCAACTAATAATCAAGATCCTTATATAGGGAACTTGAGTGAAACCATTGATAATGTCTCTGGAAACAGGAATCAAAAATTATGTATATCTATATCCCATCTTGGAAAGAATGTCCCCTAAACAGCCCCCTTAGAAATGAAGCTTTGGGTTAGCAAAACATGGTAAAAAATATAGGTACATATGTCCCCCTTTATCTACTTTCTCCAGCCATCAGCTATAGCGGATATTATCTGAGTTTTATTATCTTAGCAACATAAAAAATGTACCATAATATATTTTAAATTTCATGATTATAGATTAAAAGCCCAATATTCTAAGTGTCTCTCTATATGGAATCATTTTTAAATAAAGTATTTTTAGACAATTTGTATTTCAACTTTATTTCTGCCTTCCCGATTCACTGTAGTGTTCAGACTTCTGGTTCTTTCTGTTTTTGAGGACAATATTTTGTGCCACAGTTAAATTTTATACCATAGAGGCCAAAGAGAAAAGGATTATGTCAAACCACTCCAATAAGGTTGCTCTTTATTTACAAAAATAAAACACTGATTTTAGTTTGTTCTAACTGCACTGCACGAATATCTGTCCCCAGTCAATTGCAGTTTATTTTCAGAATCATTATTTCTGCTAATTCCTTGTTTGTTTCCCAAACTTACACTCAGACAAAATGATGTTCTGTTGAAGGTAACTGCAGTTACATCAAGACAATAACTTGGTGAGATAATACTATAAGCCAATATTTGAATATGACTCTGTAATTTACAGCACTTTTTATATATATTATGCCATTTGATATCTAAAAATCATATGAGATTGTTCAAATTTGCCATCTTTTACAGACGAAGAATTAAGACTCAAACAGTCACAAAAGGTGAGTTCATATGATGCTGGAAGGTATAATCAGTTATGTTGAAATAACTGAAAAATGTTACATGTGTGCAAGTGCCACAGAAACAGCACAAGATCGTTCTGGCTCCACAACGAGATCGTAGCTCCTTTTTTATAGCTAATGAAACTAGAACGTGGATTTCCATCTTGGATCTCACACCGATTCACCTTGAGTCTTTGGACAAATCAGCAGCCTCTGTGAGACTATAACTTCTCAGTGTGAGGTTAGAGGCTATGTCCAAGGTTTCCCCACAAGCTAAAACTCTGATTCTTGGCCCTCTTCAGATTTCCTAGGCCAACCTCGCTAGTGCACAAGAATTGTTTTCCTCAGCCCAGGCTGGTCAAGTCTACACAGAATTAAAAAGATGCCCTGATGTTGGAAATGCAGAGAATTTTGCCAGCGCCAATAGGAAGTGTTACCATCAGAAATGGGAGGTGGCCCTTCAAATCTGTCTGCAGCTTTCTGGCTAAGTACAGATGGACAGAATAGCAAAAAAAGAACACAAATCTGCAGGTCCAGAGGAGGGAAGTCTCACACAAGGCTGTGATGTTACATCTTATCAGTACATACAATTAATGAAGTGCAGACAGCTTCCCTTGTTTATCCTAAAACCCCTTGGTACACAGCCGTCATTTGATCTGGGACTTGCTCCAAGAATCCAAAGCCACCACTGTCCAAGAGTGTTAATAGTAGTGGAAACAACTAGAATTAAAATGCGCACACATTCCTAAAGGAATTGCACTGTGCATCGAGGAAGGAAATGTTGTAGAGACACACACAACTGATCCTTTCTGACGTCTATCTGACCTTCTAGAACTGAAAGCTCACTGGGGCACAGCTGGCCCTTTGCCCCAGTGAAAAGCCTGCCGAATCTCAGCATCTAGCAATATGAGGATCCCAACCCACTGACCTTTGTGTCTGCCAGAACATCGGAGTCTGAAGGCATCTTTCCCCACCCCGGCCCAGGGTTTAAGTGCCCCTCTCCCTGCACTTTTCTGACAAGAGTCTCAATTTTCCCAGCTAAGAAGATCAGCTTGAGCTGCATGGCTAATTTGTGATAAGAAATTTTTGTGTAGGAAGCAGCCTCTGCTTACTGTTACTCAAAGATGGGAAATTATAAAGCTGGAGTCCCAGAAATCATGAATGGTGAGGCCTGGGATATAAACCAAGACTTTCAACTGTCACATCTGCTTGCTTTCCCATCAGACTTCACCAGCGCTCTTGTTCTTGACATTTACCGCTCAGCAAGCAGCGAGTGAGGCAGGCAGGAGCAAGATGTCCGGCACCTGTGCTTCCTTCATTAACTGCCTGATAATTACTTAAGCCTCCACCTCCAGCACAAGAGGAGAGCAGTCTCCAAGAGTAGAAGAACTGCAGGATAAAGCGGTATGGAGAAATATGTTGAAATACCAGCCTTCCATCTCTATATAAACAACAGCTTTTGAGAAAGGCCATAAAACTGAAGCATTATGAATATTCAAATCTTAGAAACTCATTCACTCTTTAAATTCTAAGCCTAACAAATTAATTGTCTCTTTATGACATTAGCTTCAGCTTATCAAGAGCTTGGAGATAGTGCGTTTTGTTTGAGAAGCCCTACTAAATTAGTTGCTATGTATCATCAGCAAAAGATTGATAGTCATACAGACGAGGGGAAAGTGAGGGAGAGAAGGGGAGAGGGAGGAAAAAGAGAGAGAAAGAGAGCGGAAGTTGGGAAATCAACAATTTTTCTTGTTTAATTCTATCATTTGTGTTTCCTAGAATTAACTGGTATCTCAAGGAGGCACCATAAAAGGTATCAAAAAAATGGAACATAGATTGATATCAAGAGTTGCACCCAATTTCCAAGTTTAACTACCACTGTGTTTCTGAATACCTTGTATTTCAATTGGCATATTCAAGGTCACGCAAGAGATCATCAGAAAAGCTAATCCAAATAAGTAACTCACATTCTTCAAATCATTGGTTTTTCTAAGTGCATACCATATCTCCAGTATTGTGGTACAAGATTAATTTACATAATCTTACCTACCCCTCATAACTGTTCTGAGATAAATATTATCCAACTTTAAAAAAGAAAAAGTGAAATAACTTTCTGGCCTCACCATAAGTAAGAATTTAAACTCAGATATGTCTGATGCTTCAGGTCAGTCTTTAAACCAGCATAATATGCCTGGCCCCAAAACAGTCCCAATATCGATATAATCTCAGAGTTATTGCATCCTGGTATCACTGATTATCTTTACAAACACTTTTATTATTCTCATTTCTTTCTGTTAGGTCTTGAAGAAAATCTTGGTGCTGGTTAAGAATACCTGACTCTATTCTCATTGAATTAATTTCCTGAGTAAGTAGGAGAAGGCGGCGTCATTTTCCGGACAAAAAATAGCTTCATAGTTGCCAAAATCTTGGTGTAAAGCTGTGATGTTAAGGATGTGTCATTTTAGAAATGAATCACACACGTAATCAAATTCCACTTGAGGTCCCAGAGAAGGGAATACAGCTGTGTATAGCTCTGAGCTGGTTGTCTTGTACATGAACACCATCTGCTTTCTGTTGCTCTAGATAATATTTTTCATTTCAGACAGTGAATCATTATGGGGAAAACAAGGTAGAGAAACTATAAGGGTTTGTATTCTTGTCTCTTCCAGGCTAATGGTACCTCAGTAATGAAGCCCAGATATATCGTGATACAACAATGTACCTTTTATTATCGGGCGGCTCTTAAACTCTATTACTCTGGCAAGATTTTGAACATCTGGTTCTTCCCTTCCAACCTTGGTCCCTCCTTGGGACACTCACATGAATGGTTCAAGGCAGCAAGTACAAAAACAGGCTGGGCCATGAGGACTTTTGCCCTGGCCAGCTGCAAGATTATGGCTCGTACTTTAAAGTATGAGTGAAAGTGCATGAGAAAGAAACTCTCGGAGGCCAAGTTTCTTTTGATTTAATCAAGAAGAATCACAGATTAAGGACTTGGGCCTCCACCAAGGTAAAGCCAGTATAAACAGACTAGTTCCCATTCATAATATTTTAAGATAGTTCATCTCTCAGGGTTCCAATTCCTCACTGGTGAAACGAAGAAAGTAACTCCCTAGACCTTTATAAACTGTGTGACTCAATTAATGAGCAGATAACTCCTTAGGAAAGCATTTTATTCCAGGTGGTGATGATATCCTAATTATGTGTCTACTCACTCTTGGTCTCCAATCACATCGTCCCCTTCTAGGTGATCTCTGCACCATTGTACCATGTTAGAAGTTCGTGATATTCTCTCAAGATCGCAAATCAATACAAAGAACTAATATCCATCAACTGGTCATGCAAAGAGTCCCCACCACGTGGAGTAGCGGCTTTGAATTTTTCCACCTCTCGAACACATGTGTCCCATGACTTTTACCTTCTCCATGTCATAACAACAACCTCATTGTATGGGCATGACGGTTTCCCACACAAGAAAGGAAGTAGCTGAAAGTGAACTATCTATATCTTTTAAGGAAATAATTAAACAACTTTAAAGTTATTAACAGCAAATTACTTGTGGCACTATCGTGTTATTAACCCTTGGATAAGATCCTTACTCTAGAGAATAAATGAAACTTCTCTGACATGAAAGTTCAATCGTTTCTTTCTAATTGGGAAGTATAAAGCCTAATTTAATGCTAAACTACAGTAATTCCACTGGCGCCATTTTTTTTCTTTTTCACCTTCCTCTCCTCTTCACACTTCTATAACTGTTATAAAGGACTTCCTGTTTATTAATGTCATTATAAATGACTCTCTTTGAAATGGCTTTCTTTGAAAAAAGTTGGGATTTAAATCATATGTGATAAATACCTATATTCTGTGATTCTTCAGCTTAATAGTACAAGCAGTTCATTTACTATAAATGACTTACAATACAAATCATATTATCAAGCAGAAGAAATGGCTAAGTCTGAAATTTTCCAGTCAATGTGTTTACTATACAGGAACATAAAATTGACCATTTTCAATTACTTTGAAAACAATGAAATGGAAATAATAATGACTTTCACAAGAAGGGAAAGAATAAAGTGTACGCTTTCCCTGTGTTTATACTGCAGCTGTGAGATGTGCCCCACGTGGCTCTTAATGGAACTTTACATATTGCCCCTGGGTATTCCCAAACTTCACAAGTTTTTAAAATGCAGTATTTTTTCAAAAAGAAGAAATAGAAAACACCAACTAGTCATTTTATAGAGTAAAAAACTTTCCCTACTTGATTTCCAAAGCTTAAAGAAGAAGAAAACTGAAATCAATCATGTATTTTTTTTTTACTCCGCCTGTGGAGATTTGTAAGAAGGATAGTGGTCATAAATCATTTAGAAAATTGAGCCTTTCGTTAAATGATTCTCTGTGCTAGATGATGGGTAAGATGGCCCCGCTTTTCACTCTTCCCTGTGTCCAGGTGACTTTGGGGTATAGAATTCTCTTCTTCCTACCCAGGAGAAGTGAAGGAGTGGGAAGTAGGTGGCTATGAGACAGGGAAAAAGCAGAGAGAAAGCAAAGTGGCAGAAGCAGAAGAGCTGTATTTGAGTTTGGATTGACACAAGATGCAACCAGAAGCAAGGGAGTAAGGATGGGACTAGGTTGGGGATAAGGTCATCAACATCACACCAGCCAGTGATCTGATGGGCTGGTCCAGAGAATGTGGACGAAGTGACCCCTCCCCAGTGCTGAGCCCAGGGCTCCAAAGACTTTTGGTTCTTGGATCTTCTTTTTGCGCCTCCGCTTCTGCCTCAGAAAACTACTCTGTTGGAGGACAAGGTAAAGCACAGAACAGAACTGCATTGTCCACATGAGGATATCCTAGACCTCTAAAAGTTGATGACAGATTCATGAGTAAGCTTAAATGAGATCAGCCCACTCATAAACTTATTAAAACTAGCATATTCCACCATTTTGTTATTCACCATCCAAGAGAAAATCATCAACTTAATTTCTCCCTTCCAGAATTATGATTCAAAAGTGGTTGAATTTATTTCCTCAGGTCTGAGCCCAGCAGTGACTTAAAGCTCCAATAGTCTAGCTTCTAGAATAGGACTGAGGTTGAACTATGAATAAACTGCATTTATTGCCAAATGCCATTTGAATAATGCCTTTAATTCAAAATATGGATCCTCAGTTATCTCAGGTTTAAATATTCTCTAAGAGGCTCCAAAATAGTTTAGAGAATCTCATATGGGAGACTTCTTGGTTTCTTCAGAGGAATATAGTGTTTAAGGCAACATATCCTGCCTTTCTCTGACATGATTTTCAGAAATTAAATACCATGCTGAATGGATCAGGGCTTTCTCCAGTGATGAAAAGAGCTATGCATCTTTCTGCCTTTACCATTAAGCATCAGGTAAATTATATGGTAATGCATTTCTAAAAGAGCAAGCAAAATGCTGCATCTCAAAGCAGTAGAATGCTGTTTAGGGCAAAATGTTGCTTCAAGGCCAAGCATAATTTTTCTCATCAAAAACACACCATCTGTTTTTAGGTTAGAACCACATGCTCCAATATAGACTGGAAATCAGGGTGAAGCACATCTTGACAGGTGGGTCTGAGTATTGACTTAATTGTAAGGGTTGGTTTTTTTTTTATTTCTAATATCATTTATGAGTTCTACTTCTATGGCTTGGATAAGCATCCCCCAGAGGTCAATACATTAGAAGTGGTGGTGGACATGTTAAGAGACAGGCCTGAAAGGGAGTCCTCAGGCCATTGGAGGCTGATCTCTAAAGGGATTGTGGGACCCTGATCTCTTCCTCTCCCTCTTTGCTACCTGAAGGAATCAGTTTGCTCCACCTTATGCTTCTGCCATTGCCATTCAGCACCCCAAATAGAGACCCAAAGTGATGGATTCATCTGATCTTGAACTGCGATCTCTCCAGAATTGTGAACTAAATAAACTTTTTTCTTTATGTCAGTTATGTCAGTTATTTCATTATAGAGATGAAAATATGATTAACACACTCACTTTAGATTAGCACAACTGCAAATTTTTGGAATAGAGACTGAGAAGTCACCTGCATTGGACAGAAGCCAGATCAGGAGACTTGTGCTTCCTGCATTTTATGGGTATAATTCTGCTCCTCCAAAATCATATGTTGCCATCTGAACTCTGGTACCCCAGAATGTGATTTTATTTGGAGACAAGTCTTTTAACAAGACAATTAAGTTAAAATGAGGTCATCAGGATGGACCTTAATCCTACGTGATCGATGACCTTATAGAAAGGGCAGTTACAACACAGACATGTGTACAGAAGGAAACCAAGTTAGGAGTCAGTTGAGGTTGGCCATCAAAGCCAAGAAACCAAGACACAGAAGAAACCAGGCTTGCCAACACTTTGACCTCAGATTTCCAGGCTCCAGAATGGAAAAAAAAAAAACTTTAATTTCTGCTGTTTAAGTCATCCTGTCTGAGGTATTTGTTTACAATAGTCCTGGCAAACTAACATGTCGGGTTGTGACATGAGGAGATTGTCGATTCAGTTACACTTTCATGATACAATTTTTAAGGTGTGTAGGTGCAAATCACGCTTTTAAGCAATCAGCTTTCTAAGAGAGACAAGATAAAGTATTGTGAGAGCTCAGAGAAGGAAGAGGCTGGCACTTTTCCTGTGCCTGGAAAGTGAAAGCCAGAAGGAAATTTAGAAAGCTTATCAGGTTTCAGGAATTGTTCCATTTGATTTGGGGTATCTTAATTTTTAATCTGTAGAACTGTCATCTTCAGGGTTTTTAATCTTAAAGTCATATGAGGGTTGACAGACTTAGCATTCAAGGGTTAATAATGAATTGTATACTGCTCAAACTTGATGCAGGAATAAATTTGTAAAAAATAATCAAATGATGCTAGAGATAGAAGAGGGTCGTGAAAACAAACTTGGATTCACTTCTTAAAAGAGGATACGATGGTAATAATGACATCTTCGCCAAGGACTTTTTGAGGAGCCCACCCTCTTTTTGGTTCCTTGCCTATATTGCTTCATTTCCTTCTTAGAATCTGTAGTTGGATGTCCTCATTTCCTTAGCCTTTACACTTAGAGTACTGTTAGTACAGTTCTAGAAGTTTCTCCATCTTCTCTTAACCTAAAAATGAACTCATCACCCTCATATTTGAAATGCCATCTATATATTGATAATTACAATCGATTCAAATACTCTGCTTGGTGTCAGCACTTGGGTGACTGATAGTTTTCTTACGTCCGATGCAATAAACATAACTGTCAATTTGATTGGCTTGGAAGCTTCCCAGGGGATTAGTAAACACCCTTCCGTGTGTATCTGAATGGATCATGAAGGGGTGACCTTGAGGTCCATGTCGGGCCCCTTCCCCTTCCTCTCTGGTGCTCTTCTTCCGCTCTGCTTCCTAGCCACTCTGAACTGAGCATCTTTGCTCTGCTGTACCACTCTTCCATGACGTTCTGGCTTTGGAACAAGCCCACTATAGCTTGAATCCCCTGAAACCAGGAGCCAAACTGAACCTCTATTCCTCTAAGATGTGAGTGCTGAGTATTGTGTTTCTCAGTGATGGGGAAGTTGATTATTTCAGATAATTGGTACCAAGAGTGGCGCTATTTCTGTGACTATACCATGTGGCTTGGAAGCCTTTGGAATTGGTTTGCCGGAGGAATTTGGAAAGGTTTGGAGATGCAGGTTAAAGAAGTCTTAGAATGGTGTAAGGAGAGCTTGATGGGTGACTATGGTAAGAGCTCAGAAGACAAGACTGCTGATAGGAATGTAGACAGTAAAAGCCAAGTTCAAAAACATCAAATGGCTCCCATCTCACTAAAAGTAAAAGCCAAAACCTATCAAATGTCTAGAAAGATGTCTGAACCTGATTGCCCCAATCTCATTCCTTCCTGTTTATTCCTCCTTCTCCTGTTCTACTATACTGGCCTCCTTGATCTTCCTCACGCCTCAGGGCCTTAGCATTTGTTGCAGTGACCGCACCTGGAAAGACTCCCTAAGACATGAGATTCACTCACTCATTT
This sequence comes from Hystrix cristata, assembly GCA_004026905.1. Lineage (NCBI taxonomy): Eukaryota > Metazoa > Chordata > Mammalia > Rodentia > Hystricidae > Hystrix > Hystrix cristata. The sequence continues at coordinate 24,368 of PVJO010012012.1, read as the reverse complement.
CAGGTCTTCTATCCTTTGACACCGACTCTGAAAGGCTTCCCCCGACTGCAGTCCTACCTAAATGAGCATACTTTTTACTCTGTTTATAGAGTGTGTTTTCTGTTTACTTCTTATCTGTCTCCTCTATTCCTTCTCCCAATGCAAAACAACTAGGACTTTATTATTTTTACTGACTGTAATTAAGGCACACAGAAGAGCTTGATAAATATTGTTCAAATAAATGAACCAATTAAAGAATGCTCTGATGCCTAGTGAAAAGCTTTAATTGACTTTTCATTGGCTATGAAATGACAGACAAACTTTTCCCTTCAGCTATCAAGGCTTCCCACAATTCATCATTACAATTTCATTTCCTCACTAGATACCAGAATTCTCAGCCTGATTCTTTTTTTAAAATTTGAGTCTCTCCTTCCACACTCTACCCAGGAGAGCTTTCCTCCCCATCTCAGCAGGTGTTGATGCCGCTTCTTCATCAAAGCATGCTTCAAATGCTACCACCTCCCTCGACCCTTCCCTAAGTCCCATGACCCATGGGCAGGCACAGATGTTCATATAAATATCTTTTCCCCTTCTGAACAGGGACTCACTCTTCTTAGTAATTCATATCATTCAGGCTCATAATTGGGATAGCAATCAAAAATAAGTTTATAAAATGAATTCTTGCCAAGAGACACATTAGCCAAGAACCTGACAACTGTATGAACAACATTATAGCTTCTAGGTACTTTTTTTCCATTCCGGGTTTGCAATAAGGTTTGAAATTTTATTTTCTGAAGATATATTTTTGCATATAGTATACACACAAAGTGGCTGGTCCCCATATTGCAGACTGAGAAAGTTAGATGGATTAAAATAATATTGTAGGATCTGTTCTAAGGGACCAGAAATCCAAATATTAGGATTAAATTTTCAGGGAAAGACTAAAAATCAAAATGAAATTTCCAGGAGTTTTTAAACACTCATCTCTTCTATGTCTTAAGAAACTGCTTGTCTAGTCAAAGAAGGGATATATGTAGCTTCCATCCCCGCCTCCTGCCCTTTTGGTAGCCAAGTACCCAGGACATGTCTGGTCGCCCTATCTACCCGATCTGATAAACAAGCACCAGCGCCTCCAGGCCCGCAATCCAGTGCTGCTGGACGGTGGGCTGAACGGTTGCTCAGGGATACTGACAGTGTGTCCTGCCCCTCATGGAAGGGAACGAACCAGGTCATCTCCCAGGTGACAGCCAATGTCCAAATGAGGCCAAGAACATTTAGAAGTGGTTTAAAGCTCTGACTTGAGACCTGACTCCTGGAGATGCCACAGAGCATTTTTAATTTCCTGACATTTTCAGACATGGAGAAAGAATTCAGCTGATGAGTCACCAATATGAATGGTATTTTGAATTCTATTTGCTGCAGCAGCTGCCTCTCCTTTAGTTATTCAGGGAGAAAAAGAATTATCAGGCAAACTCAGAGCAAGAAGCAATGTTGACAGCCTTTCAGTTGCCATTTTTATTGTCAAACCACGGCCTTTGCTTCACGAGGAAGGAAGCTGCTTGTTTCTTTGCCTTGCGTGTATCTGTTTGAGGAGCTGAAAATAATTATTTACATACTGCCTTGGTGGAGCAAGAATCCTTTATTTGTTTGGTGCACAGAAAATACCTCTGGAGCTCAAATCCTGTGAATCTGCTTAATCACATGAGGATGGAGAGTTGTATCATATTACAACACTTTTTTATTTTTTGGATTTCGGGATGCTGCTTCTGTGTGCAAGCCCTGATACGAAAAAAGAAAAGAAAAGAAGAAACAAAGTGAAATGGTGAAATGTCTGTGTGTGAGATAACTAGTTTGATTTCACAGACCTCCACACAAATCCTGGTATAAGGAGGAGGTATGAATAGTTGTGTCCTTGCCACCTGTAAGGTTCTCCAGCTGCCGGCTCTCCAGGTGCATTCTAAGAGCTGTGCCAGCTGATTCTTAACACTGAGCCCACTAATCACTCCGAACGTGCACAATAGTCAGTTCCCTTCTGTCTCTCTGAAAGATGGAAGCGTTACCTACCCCACTGTAGCCACATGGCACGAACATCTCAATTTTTTGTGCTTCCTGTGTTTTTAGACAAAGGCAGGGACATGGATCCAGACATGGCCCTTTGTGCAGGAATAGAAATTGTTACTGAGAGAGCAGTACCTCTACAATTCTCTATCATAAATCAGAAGATCTAACCCAGAGTCCAAACTAGTTATTCTCAACTATTAATGTTCACTAAAAGTCACCTGCAAAGTTTATCTACAATACATGATGTCAGCATATACCCCAATAATTTGGAGTCCGAGCCCAGGAATCTAGTTTAATGCTGGTGGTGATTATGCAGGAGGCTGTCGATAGCCCAAACTGAAAAACTCTCAACCAACCCAGAGCCATCTGTAGAGTTGTCCCTAACAGAATAAGATGATCAGTTCCTAGACAACACTTCACTGATCAGTCATAAAACTGTCCTCAACTTCCAAATAAGAAAGGGAAATATCGTGTTGGAGAACATTGATTAAGAACGGTCTGTCTCTGCAAAGTGAAGGAAGGGAAAAGAGGTTTTTAAAAAGAGAATAGAAGGAAAAGATGGAAACAAAGCTTTTGTAAATGGGGAGGAGAAAAGAGTTGAAGGGAGGCGAGGGGAATGGAGAAAAAGAATAATTAAGATACATTATGTACAGGTACAAATTCCCCATGAGAAATGTGAACATTACATATGCGAAATATGTACTAATAAAATGAGCAAATAAATGAATGAATAGATGCAAAAGAAGATATTACCAAGCAATCTATTTTGCAGCTTAATTTGGGCTACATCATACTAACATCTGAAACAAACACAAATGATTTTGTTCTTTAATAAAACTTATAAAAAGAACAATCTGTCTCCCCCACACCGCAGAATCCAAGGTACTGCCCACAACCCTACTCAGGACAAATCCAGAAACAGAGAAGATACCTCTTCCCTCCTAGTGTGGGCGTGGTGAGTGTCCTCTCTCCAGCTGGCCCAAGGAGCCATTTTGTCACCACCTAGTTCTGGGATGTCCACTTTGGGAAAAGTATGTACATCTAAATGTTGCTCAGAGGAAAACTGTCACTCAGAGAAAATAGTGCTCTTTCTGCCATGGTTGCTGCCACTATCACCATAAGGAGTCACATTTTAGACAGGCAGAAGTTCATGTACGCTTCCCCGCCATTTCCCAAAGCAATGAGGCCCTCCGTGGTGGCTCAGAATTATAAGGCAGCCTTCAGTACAGGAGCGGAAAGAGAAAAGCAGAAAGAGGAAAACAAAACCATAGTCAGCTCTGTTGCAGCTATACCCCCATCGAAGCAAACACTGTCTGCGAGGTCTCTTGAACCTGCACATCCCCTTTGACTGGAGTCCATCGTACTCATGCCTGCAGGCTCATGAACAGTCCATTCTTCCCAACTGTTAGCCCTGCACATAGAAACTCAACCCAAAGTAAACAAGTTTTTTTTTTTAAAGCTTTTTTTAAAGAAGTAGAAGTTATTGCTTAAATCACAGTTTTCAGGTGTTGTTATAAGTTCCCTCTCACCCTCTCCCCACCTGCCTTTGCTTCTCTCAGTCATTAAACATCATACCAATGACATGCTTTCTTAATGCACAGGAAAATAGATCTACTGGTACCCAACAGTACTACATGACTATAACTTCTGATACTAAAAAAGAGAGTGAACTCTTCCTTCTCAGAACCAATGATACTCAATTCAGTGGGCATTCTGATCAGCACCTCTCAAGCTCTTTATAGATCTGTAAACCAAACTCTGGCCAGAGGCTTGAGCTACTCTGATTTTTGGGCTTGGACTATGACCCAGCCTTGATAGGAGATTGTGAAGTCGGATAAAGAGGTGGGGATAAAATAAAGGGGACAAAAGACACAGGAGGGTGAGATGCAGAAAGAAAGAACAAAAACATTGATCTATTCTTCTTTTCTTGTCTGCCTTTCCTGCCTGGTGTGTGACATCTCATTCATTAACACCCAGCTCAAAAGAAGTCTCCTCTGAGTCTATCAGGATCCCACCCCCCCCACCTCACAAAGCAGCTGTCCCAAGTACCACCTGCACCGCACAAAGTGTTTACACACTTACTCTCCTATGTGACAAATAAGAAACATGGGAGACAGTGCAAATTTATCTCTGTACCTTGAGCATTTAGGATCTTGAGACCACCCAAATTTTCTGGTGGTGGGTAAAGCCAATGTAAGAAACATCATTCAGCAAGAGGCAGCAAGATCTGGGGCTTTTCCCCAGCTATAGCTCATTTAGATGTTTTTCCCAAAGAGGATCAACTCCAGCTCTTCCATTTGAAACTTATTTCCAATTTTTAAAAAATGTTTATAGCATAGCACTCATTCATTTTCAGTGTGAATTCACTGATCTCTATAAAGTCTACAGGCTTGTACAGACATCCTTGTTACCCAATGTTAGACTATATCCGTTACCCCCAGTAGATCCCTTGTGCCCACTTGCAACCACTCTCCATTCCCACCACCAGCCTCAGAGAGCACTAATCTATGTTCTGTCTCTTTTCATTTGTATTTTCCAGACATTTCATGCAAATGAGCTCATACAAGACAAGGTCTTTGTACCTGGCTTCTTTTGCTTAGCCCTGTGTTGGTTCACCCATGTTGTAGCATATACCCTTATTTCTTTATTTCTTTTCATTGCTGAACAGTATTCCATTATATGAATCTACCATATTTTGTTCATTCAGCTCCAGGTCTCCTCAGCTTTCCATCCCTGTGAGAGAGAGGAGGCAGAACACACACAGAGAGAAAAGAGAGAGCCAAGCAGCACACCTTTGTTGGCTGTAGGTTTAACTCCTTCTCTTGTGATGATAAGCACTTCCTTCCCAAAGACCACAGCCCAGGTAAGGCGCCCTTGCTCTTGACTGTGGCCATCTTGGAAGATAGATGACTATAACGGCAGAACCAGGGCTCTCTTTACAGTGAGCATTTTGGATGCTGGGTCCTTTTAATGCTACTGCAAAGGATACAGTTTATAGGAAAAGGTTTGGTACGAGCTTGAGGTTTTTGAATATGTATCTCGAGAAGAATATGCCTAATTCAATTTAAGTAGTGGTTACTTCAGAGAAAAAGATTGCTACCTACACAGCACACACACACACACACACACACACACACACACACACACACACACACATATTATTCTGTATGAATCTTTGGGACATCCTTTGGCTAAAAATCATAGGACAAAAGAAGCAATTTTCTTTTGTTTTTAAAGTAAAGGAAAATTAGAGGCAGTTTCTTAAAAGATAAAACTGTATAATTTCTTTTTGGTACTAATTTTCAAAAGAGTTCTTTCATGACACCAAAAGTCTCTCTCTCTCTTTCTGTCTCTTTCACACACACACACACACACACACACACACACACACACACACCTTTTTCTTTGTTTAAACATATTATATTAACTTTCACTTTCCATTCTTCACCAACTAAGGCCATTTGAACTGGGCTTTGCTAATTAAATAAACAATTAACTCTGAGGTCACATTGTGGGGCTAATGGGGGTAGGGATGGAAGAAGAAAAATGAGCTCACACATTATCTGAGGTTTTATTTCACAGCACGCACACAGAGACGCTCTGCATCCAGGGCGCAAGAGATTACTCATGAAAGGAATTTGCAGCGAGAGATAATGAGGGAGCTTTCAGCAACCCATCAATCTGCTGGCTGTTCCTGGAAGCCCCGAACGGCCAGACGCAAGCCGTGCTGAATGAAGCAAGGTGATGAGGCTCAGAGAACACGATTCTCCCACAAGCACAAATGTACTCACACCCAAGAATACCATCTTGGGGAGAAATAAACCTCGCCGCTCTAAAGCCCCGTTGTAACTGTGGAGGCTTCCCCAGCCTGTAGAGCATTTGGGAGACCCGAGAAGGCTGCAGAAGACTGGGATGACGGCTGGTGTTTACTAGACTAGCAGACCCAGCTGGGAGCAAAGGAGAGCCCTGCAGACACTCTGTCTTCATCAAACCGTGTAAGAGGAGCCTCAGTGATGTTTACTTGTCACATCACCTTCACACTGCACTTTTTTCTGGCATGCATTTCAGAATAAAATAACTGCACATATTCTCTTCATTTCAAAAGTTACTTGAAGAGGAAGGGCAAGTACTGAGAAAGAGCAGTTATGTCACTGTGTCATTAAAGAAAACCAAGGTGTAAAGTGCGGTCAGCGTTACCTCCTCCCGAACAAATATCCTGAGGACTCAACTAAGACATAGGAGATGATTCCTTTAGACACGGAGTCCCTGTCGTGGCCCTGTATGTCCCCTGTCTTTAATCTGCTTCCCTGTTTAGGTCTCATCACACAAGAACACAAGTTCATTATAGAAATTTCTTAGGGAAAAATGTCAAGGGAAATCTTAATCATAAGATTAAGATTTAAGTACTCAGTACTCGTAAGATCGGAGTATTTAATTATCATCAAGTTCTAAGATTTCAAATGTCAAGACTAGCTTCACTTTATTTAAAAAAGTTTGCCCAGCCAAGGTCTACATGGCATCTACAATTAATTGGAGGAATTTAGGAAACTGGAAGATGAAAATTGCAATTTGTATTACATGATTAGAAATGGGTAGAAACAAGTGTTGCTCTAGGGCATTAATTATGGCCAGTATTTTCAAAGAAATTGGCTGAAAAGCCTTTAAAGGCTTGTGCCATGTAGAAAGAACCTCACTTTTGGTTGGCTTGATACACCGTCAAACCCACATATCTTTCTTGAATAGCTTTTCCTTTTTTCAACGCCTAAAATCCAACAGGATTTTCACTTTCCAAGCAACCAATAGCAGGACTCCAGCTGATTCTAAAATCATCTTTTTATTGTAATGTGTCTGCCCACCTTCTATTTTATAAAATAGCTTTTACATTATTTTGAATACGCCAGAACATTCTTCAATGCTTGCACCTTATGGATGGACTTCAGATCTTTTTCACCACAAATGTCAAGGGCAAAAGCTGGTCACTGCTTCCCAATAACAAAGACCTAAAATGCTGTTTAAGCCCCCAATCAAATCCCTGCACACTCCTGCCTTCTGGTTGGTGAAAAGCAGCTGCTCCTATGTCAAGTTCATCTGTTTGAAATATTTGCTGTGTGTAATCCTCACTTAGCTGCTAGGCCTTTGCCGTAGAAACTGTCTTAGCAACTGAGATGAAAACCAGCAGGAAGAAGAGCAAACATTTGAAAGACAGAAGCACCTTGGCAAAACTCCCCCAGGCCTGAGAGGAACAACTCCTGGGTGAGAAACACTTGGGAGATGAGCGCCAGTAGGAAACACAGGCGCACAATGCAATCAAATATTATCCCAGTCTTTGCCATCACGCTCAATTTTTGGCATAGAAAAATAGATTCAAAATGCCAGTCTAAAGATGTTCACCTCAATCTGTAATTATGCACCAGCTGGAATTACAATTATGGGAGCTTGTCAGTCTCCCCATACCCAGCCCTGGCACAATAACTTGCAATAAACTCCCTCAGTTTCCAAAACAATCCGTTCTTTCATTCAACAATTTCTTTTTATTGTATATACTTAAGGTGTGTGATGTGGTGCTTTAATATACACACTGAAGTAGTTTCTACAGGATACACCAGCCATTGCCAGGCAATCAGCTAGAGGCTGAGAGTACAGGCAGGATCCTCATGGTCAGGACCTGGCCTTGTGGTCCCTGCTGGTGGTTGTGTCATCTCCAATTAAGAACCATCACTGTTCCTAGTCTCCCTAAGGAGATTCCACCAAGGGTCAGCATGGCTCCAATGGCTTCATCGTGAGCTGACAACCCACCTGATCTGATTTTTCAAAAATCTGGTTACAACTCCTTAGTTATTGTTTTTTAGAGTGCAGGCAAAATGCCCCAGACAAGTCCTCGGCCTCTCTGATCAAATCCTTTCCCTTTCTTATCAGCTTCTCACAGGGTCTCTAACATATTTAGAGGATAGACAGATGGACAGACAGACGATGGTTTGCTGAGATATATTTTACAAACAGGAAAATTCACTCAGTGTCGTTAACATTTGTGAGTTTGTAACCATCACCACAGTAAGGATAAAAAATATTTTATTAACCCTCAAAATTTCCTCATATTTCTACTGTAGTCAACCCTGCCCCAGCATCTGACAATCACTAATCTGTTTTGTTTCTCTGTAGTTCTGTGTTTTCCAGTATATGAGATGAATGGAATCATACAACATGTTAACTTCTGAGTCTGCCTTCTTAGAACAATGCATTTGAGATTTCTCCATGTGTCACATGTATCAAAACTATATCTCATTATGTGTATGTACTACCATTTTTTTTCTAGTAACTGAAGGACATTTGGGTTAGTTCTAAACCTTGGCAACTGTGAGAAAAGCATCTATAAACATTCATGTACAGGTTTCGCTGTGACTACATGGCTTCATTTCTCTTGAGTAAATACACAGGCTTTCCACGGGGCTTTCCAAGGGCTTTCCATGCCATCTGGCATGTGCTCAGGGTTAGAGGACTAATATATTTTTAATGACTCATTGGTAAAATTAGGAAGTGTACCTTTAGGTAAAAGAGTGATGATTACACTAAGCACCAAAAAACCTTGGTTCAAGCTACACATTTGAAAATAATAATTTGCATAACTTTGGATAAGTTGTCCTATTATTTTAAAACACATTTCCACATCTAAGGAAGATTGAGTCCCATCATTCACAGGGGTATGTTAGAATAGCATAAACTTAGCTATGGGAGAGCTTTCTAAAACACGTTACTACATTGTACTGTAAGCTACTATGCTGCATTATATTATTACATTTGATTACATACACATCACAAGTGAGAGGTCGTATTTACTGTGTAATGTGTGCTGCAAGTGGCGGCACAGAACTGAAGTCATAGGTACCTCAGCTATACATTGGTACCCTTTGTCATTTAGAATATAAAGTTCCAGAGATGCTCTGTTTGACTCAGTAGCCTTCAGTCACTTAAAAAAAAATTTTACTTAATCAAAATTATGTATGTGTATTGTCACACTGTACCCCACAGATATGTACAATTATCATAATAATTAACGAAATAAAAATAGGTACGATTGCACTTACCTCATGTCAGGTGCACAACAACCACATGTGGCTAGTGACTACCTTATTCAACGACGCAGGTGATAAAATATTTCCTTCACTGCAGAAAGATGTAGAAAATACTGATCAAAAGGGCAGATAATATGCCTTTGATCTTCTCAGCTGATAACCCAGAAAAAACATCTAGAACCCATTTATAACACAGTATTAAAAACTCGTGGTGATAACTGTTATCTGTTTTGATCTTGAGACTTTTAATCAGCCCTGGAAGCCCGCACACCCAGACAGACACCCAGAGGCTATAAAGCTAAACCACAAACATCTACCCGTGAATAATGAAATGGTCCTACACATCTCGGGCCTGCTGCTGTATTGATCCAACCTTGTCTGAGTCTTACTCTTGACCATCTCTCATTTATTATCTTGTTCTCGCTCCTGTGGGCTTAACATTTGCATTTAAGCTCTCTAGCTTCAATTGCACCTTTCTTCTCTGCTGTTCTGGAGATTCTCCCCCCAGAGGAGCATAGTGACTAACCAGTTTCTCTAAGCATAATTGAATTTATGGCGCTGACCTCGTCTCACCCTGACCTTCTCTGTCCTCCCTGGGAAGGAAGGCAGGCACAGTGGTGCTCCAAGAGCAGCAGCAGCTATTTGGGTTGTGTCAAGGTTGTTGATCTTTGACAGGGGTCATGAATTCTGAGGCCTTCAGGGGCCTGGCAAGCAACATACAAGAAGGAAGGAGGCTGAGAGCAACAGTAGGCAGTGGAGGGGCGAGGCAGACTGGCAGCATATGCCCCAGCGTGGAAAGCTATTCAAAGAAAAATAAACACTCTGCAGGCGATCAGAGCACAGGAATTGGAAAAGAAGAAGTAGCGCTATCTCTTTTATGCAGATGGTGAAATAGTGCCCTGGGAAAAAACCCAAGAGAATCAATGCTAAAACTAATAAAAACAGTAAAGAATTCTGTAAGCCAGAAAGATACAAAAATAGCATGGGAAATTTAATAACAACCTTCACGCACCCAAACAATAACCAGCTAGAACATACAATGAAAGAGCAGAACTTACTTTAAATTACAAAAAAAAAAAAAAATTGAGCAAGAAATTTGAAGATTCATAGGAAGAAGGCCTTAAGAAATTTTTCCAAGAAAGCAAAATGGGACTGAAACAAATGGAAAAGCATCTTTACTCTGGACAAAATGACTCAACATCATAATCCTGGTAGGTCTCCTCAACATAATATAAAAATTCAATGAGATCTTAATTAAAAGCTAAAGAGTTTACTTATGCCTGGAAATAAATAAGTTGCTTTTAAAGTTTACGTGCATTTTAACCGTTCACGATTACCCCAAAACAGAACAGCGAGAGGTGACTCGTTCTGCCAGAGCCACGGACGCAGTACATGGTGCACAGACTGCCTAACTAAAAGAGTAGATTTGGGGCCCAACAAAAAGAAGGAAAAAAATTGATAAATTCAACTACCAGAACTTAAAAACTTTTGCATGAAAAATGCCAGAAAAGTAAGAAAGCAAATTACAAACTTATTTACATTATAAATAAGTCTTTTAAAATGAGAGAAAAAAACCAAAATCTTGATACAAAAGTGGACAAAACAAATAATCCCACATTGTTTTCTATAGCTGCTGTAATATTTTACATTCTCCCCCAGTAGTCTATAGGACTCTAATTTCTTAAATTAAAAAAAAAAATTCCCAGCACTCCCATTTCTGGGTATATAACAAAAAGAAATGCAATTTGTGTATCAAAGAGATAACCATATTTCTAGGCTCGTAGCACCACTAGATGTAGAAGCAACTCAAGTGTCCATTACTGGGTGAATGAATAAGGAAGATGTGATATATACATACAATGAAATATTATTCACCCTTTATTAAACATAAGGAAATCTCCTAGGTAGACCTGGAAGACATTATGTTAGGTGCTATGCCTTATATCTAGATGTCCCCCCAAAGCCTCATGTCTTCATAGGCGGGACTTTGGGGAGTGACTGGATCAAGGGTGTGTGATACTGGGTCATGAGTGTATGGTACTGGATCAGTCTACTGATTGGTGTAGCATAGTACTGGGTGTGAGTGGCACCGACCAATAGGCTTGTAGCCTGGATGGAATAAAAAGGGAAAGAAGAAGAAAGTCTTGCTGGTTCCTCCCTGTTTACACAGACTGTTTCTCCTCTGCCGTGCTGCCCTGCCTTGGAGTCAGTTGCCTATGGACTGAAACCTCTATAAACTGTGAGCTAAAATAGCCCTTCCCTCCTTTAACTTGTGAGTGTCAGGTAGTTTGTCCTAGAAGTGAGATAGTAACTAAGACACTAGGTGAAACAAGCTTGTCACAAAAGGACAAATAATGCACAATTCCATGTGTGTGAGGTATCTGCAATAGTCAAACCCATAAAAGCGTGGACTACAATGGCAATTGTCAGGCAGTGATAGAAGAAATGGGAAAACTGTGTTTAATGGATGTACTCTTGGTTATGCAAGATAATTAAACTCTAGAGATATGACATTGTGCCTATAATTAAACAATACAGTATTGCACACTTCAAAATCTGTTAAGAGGGCAAATCTCATGTAGAGCATTCTCATACCACAGGACAAAACAAAAGGACATAAGGCAAGTTTGGGAGATGTCAGATATGTCTACTACTTAAATTGTGTTGGTGATGTCACAGGTGTTTGTATATGTCCAAACTCCTCAGATTGTGCCAATTAAGTATGTGCAGTATTTGCTGGGTGTGGAGGATGCCTGTAATCCCAGCACTCTGGAGGCAGAAGCAGGAGGATCACCAAGAGTTCAAGGCAAGCCTGGACTACATCGTGAGCTCAAGACCAGCCTGAACTACATAGCAAGACCTTGTCTCCAAAAAAAAGTGTGCAATATTTGTATGTAAACTTTACCTCAATATACTGTTTTAAAAATTATTCTTAAAGCTTTTACCTCAAAGGAATATTAAATGTTTGAAGAAATAGATGTTTTATCTGATTTAAGTATTACATAATGTATACATGTATTGAAATGTCACTTTTACCCCATTAATGTGTGATTTGACATGCCATTAGTTATTAATGACTTTAACTGATAAAAATACCAAAGCAAAATTATTTGCATTGTAACTAAAAAAATGCACAAAAGACAAGAACACATAATTCAGAAAAAAAAGAGTTACCAATCAATATATAAGGAAGAGAAAATGCTCAATATTGCTTACAATCAAATAAATGTACAACCGTGAGTACCATACCTCACCTAATAGCCTGACAAAGACCAAAAGCTTGAGAAAACATCTGTGCCTTGACCTGTGGTCATACATTTCTGGTGGATGTACAAAATGGGAAATGGGAAATTGGCAGAACCTTATGAAATTGCATGCATTTTACTTTCTGACCTTGTGGTCCTAATTCTAGGAGGCTACTTGAAAAAATACCTCCACAAAAGGAAATAACCTATGCATAAGATTATTCACTGAGATAGCAGTTATTATTGCAAAATATTGTAAACAATGTACTATCCTTCAGATCTTGGATTTCCCCCAAGGTCCATATGTTAAAAGATGGGACCACCTGGATGGCTTTGAGTCACTGGGGGCAATCCACTGACAGGAAGGGTGAGCTCCTGTTACCTTCTTCACTTTCTTTTGCTCCTAGGCCATGAAGTGAGTGGTTGTGTTCTTACCATGCAAGAACACATGTTGTGTTCCTGCCATGATGTGTTGCCTCACCATAGTCCCAAAAGCAATGAGGCCAGCAGGTCAAGGACAGAAACCTCCATAACTGCAATCCATAATAAACCTTTTCCCCTTAAAAATTTATTATCTCAGGTATTTTGTTATAGCCACAGAAAACTGGGTAATACATAATTCAAATATTAGATAACTAGAGACTTGTTGAATAAGCTATGGTAGATCCATACCATGAAGTACTTTGCAGCTATAAACTTAAAAATATGAGGAAGATCTTTATGAATGAGTATGGAATGGATGATAATATATTATAATGTTAAAAGAGCAAGACGCAAAATACTGCATATGGCATAAAAAACTACTTTGCATATTTTTTTAAAAATGATCTTCCCCCAAGAGCTAAAGCCATCACACTACAGAGATACTTGCACAAAAATGTTTATCACAGCACAATTTATAATAGCTAAATTCTGGAAGCAACCTGTATACCCATCAATACATAACTGGATAAACAAAATGTGGTATCTATACATAATGGAATACTATTCAGCTATAAAGAATGACAAACTAGAGACATTTATAAGAAAATGGATGGACCTGGAAAATAAAATGTTGAGTGAAATAAACCAGACTCACAAGCTTGAATACCATATGGTATCCCTCATTCGAGTGAGGCAAAATACAAACAAAAGAAAAGGGTAAACAGTGGATACAAAAAGGTAAAGTGTTAGATACAAGCTAAGAGGAAAAGGGTTGAAGGGAACAAGAAGAGGGCAAAGGGGGAGGGGAATGGGAATCCAGAGGAATAATGATATCTTAAAAGTGAGAACCTAATAACCCAAATTTAAAACAGTGACACGTACACGAGATACTACAGTAAAGTTATGTAGTTGTGACTTAATTCTGCATTCATGTGGTTGTTTACATTGTTTGCTGTCACAAGAAAAAGGCATAATGTATTGTGATCTGTAAGCTTGTGTAATGGCTGGTAAGTTTATGTGATTTTGGAAAATTTTTAATAAAAATCTATTTTTAAAAATGATAAAACAAGTGAAAATGGTGTACCAGCAAGGGTGAGTAGAAGCAGGGTAGGCAAACTAGGAATGAAAATGACAATTGTGAGCATACCATTTTATATGCCTTTTTTGAATTAAATAATACATATTCAAAAATAAATCAAAAAAGGTGCAAAAATTCATGGCAGACAAATCCCAGATTTCGGCAGGCCGAACTGACCATTGCAATTACCCACAGGCTTGTGGGCCTCATTGGCTTTCTAAGGTTCGTTCTCAGACTGTGAATAGAAAATATGTGCTGAGATTAAAAATTAGGTTAGGCTGATTCCATTCACCTTCGTAAAGACTGAGAACCAGTTACATTATTATTAACTGCTCAATCCAGTTACCTTCACAATGCACAGAGAGGTATGAGGCATAAATTGTTCATTCTGGCTTATTCATTTTCCTCCCAAAGTGATTTTGATCACAGACCAAGTTCAAAAACTTATTATTCAGTTTCTAAGATTTCAGGAAACAAGACCAAGTTTCTCCTCATTTCCATCATCTGACTTGTATGCAGAGCCCCTGAGGCAGCCACACTGAACATATTGGTATCAGCAATTCCGGGCTGACTCACCAGAAAACGCGCACGATTAACCTATGGAACATCTCTCCACTGGGTGCTTCATTCTCAGTAGGACCATCTGCATCGCATTCACCCGGGGTAGGAGCCCAGCCAATCCTCCATGCTTTTCCAGCCCTCCCCACCATGATGCCCAGCCAGAAGCAATTCAGACCCCACAGAGTGAGCTGAATCAGCAACAGAGTCCAAGCTCAAAATGGCTCAAAACATCCCCCTGCGCTCAACAGAACGCATCTGGATTCTCTGTTCTCTCCACGTTACCTCTGAAAAACCCCAAACTCTAAGATTCCCTTGCTGTTACGATGCTCCACTTAAACAAAATACCATAAGGATTAAAACTCCACCAATTTTTGTTTGAATATAGGCTTCACCACTTAGTTTGCTAATTGGCCCACAAAAATAACTTAATCTCTCTAAATTTCAGTATTCTTATTTGTAAAACATTTGATGACAGATTTTTTTGCAATAATTTATTTGTCTACCTATTTACTTATCTGTGATTCTGAGGATCACACCCAGAGTCTTGTGCATGCTAGGCCAGTGCTCTACCATTGTTAGGTAAGAATTTAAATGAGGAAACTTTGTACCAGGCTTGCAAACCAGCATTCTGGTCCCACTCTGCAATCTGCCAAGAAAAGTTAGCGCTTATTTCTATAACTGGTGAAATCCTCTCCCTAGGAACACCCAGCCCTAGCCTACCATGAGTGACAGGGGGAAAAAAAACACACAAAACAATAAAACATGAAACAGTGCCACCTGATAACCCTGGTTCCTTCTAGTTTAAGGGTCTCTTTTGCACAATATGGCGTATTCTATGGAAACACTCATACTGTCAAGTCCCCCCAACTCATCTTCGGGTCCCCAGCATCTGCCACTGGAGCTAAGTGTACTTCCAGAGCTAGCATGTCTGGCCACACTCTGCTTCCTTGCTCTGTTATCTCTTCCTTGATCATTAGGGCACCTGCTTTAACAGTCTGCTTCGAGGGGTTCAAAGACAGAATAGAATCGATGCCATTGTTTCAACTTTATTTCATCCCAGCACTTTTCTCACTCTGGTCCACCCTGGAATTTAAGCTCAGAAACAAATACCAAAATCTTTGTTGTCTTCCAACAATGCTGTCTGCACATACTCTTCTTTTCTTGGTCTGGAAGGGACATTGCAATGTCATATCCTCCTTCTGGATGCCAACTTGCCTACCTCTCTGGGGCCATAAAGATGAATGGGGAACAAAAAGAGAAACCCATTTCTTGACAAAGGATGTTCCAAAGAAGAGTGTTTTTGTTACCTCTGTGTAGTCTTTAGCACTGTGCTTGGCATAGAACATAAAC
The DNA here is from genome assembly GCA_004026905.1 of Hystrix cristata. NCBI lineage: Eukaryota > Metazoa > Chordata > Mammalia > Rodentia > Hystricidae > Hystrix > Hystrix cristata. The sequence goes on along the minus strand of PVJO010012012.1, from coordinate 8,601 downwards.
TCAGTTAATGCCAGCTGTTACCAATAACAATCCATAGTCATTTTAAAAAAGAACCAGGTGTGGTAGCCCACGTGTGTAATCCCATCACTTGGGAAGCTGAGGTGGAAGGATTGCTGTGAGTTCAAGGCCAGACTGAACTATATAGTGAGACCCTGTCTCAAAATACAAAAACAAACAAGAACAACAACAAAAAAGAGAATTGGGGATTTTGTTCAGTGGTAAAGGGCTTGCCCTGGGTTTGGTCCCCAGCAGCCCCCTAAAAAAGAAAGACACCTCCTTTTCCAAGCTTTTAAAAACTGGGTCAGATGATCAAAAACCTATGTGTTTATATATCAGTTGGATCTCTTTTTATTGCTACTAAAGGTAGGCAGAAGGTCCATGTTTGTCCTATCCATATTGGGAATGATTATTAACCCAGATGTACACACAGGCTTTATCTCTATTTTTATATTGCCAGTAGCCCTAGTATCCCAGGTTCGTGCTATCAATAAAGGAGAATTATACATGAAAACCTGCCTAGGGGAAAACACTTACACTAATTTGTTCATTGATTTATGTAGCATTTATTATATGTTTGAAGATACATGAATAAAATATAGTCCCTGCGCCTCCTGTATGTAAGACAAAGACTTATGCTTTAATATACAAAGAGTTTTTACATATCAGTAAGTGAAAATCAAATAACACCAAATCTGATTATGGATACAAAATGATTTCATACACACACACACACACACACACACACACACACACACACACACAGAGAGAGAGAGGGTTTATCACCATTAAAAAATATTCCATCCATTCATCATCAGCAAAATTAAATTAAAATTCTGAGATATAATGTTGCAGGGTGGTATGCTGTTTTTGTGCCCCTTTCAGCTGAATAATGAAAACATTCAAGTCAAAGAAGACCACGATGTTAATGTTGCTAATTAAAGGATCGAGGTGAACCAAATTTTAAACCTTTCGTCCATAATTAGGAAGGGGGAATGCTGGTGTGTCACGTCAGGTCCAGAGAGAAGAGTTTCAGTGGCACCGTTCAGAGTGTTTGGTACGTTCCCCTGCTGCTGGGGGACATCCCCAGTCTCTGCATTCAGCACATACTTACTGAGTGCCTATTTTGTACAAGTCATGACATTACACAGAGCTAGGACGAAGCAGTGGCAAGGCAAATGAAGGAAACATCGCCACTGTCAAGCTTATAATTTCATGGGACAGAACGGCTTTGTCTGATCAGCCATTTAATGTTAGGGGTTGATCATTCACAAAGATGAAGGGTTACAAGTGAACTGTGAAGGGTTACAAGTGAACTGTGGAAAATTGATAAAAAATAGGTGTACATTAGTTCACCCCCTACAGCAACCAGTTTCCAAAACTCCTGTAAAAACAGAAGCTTCTAACAGTTTGCCTTCATGTTTCGTTTTGCCATTTCCACATGTGATTCGCCCTTAACCGATCTATTTCTTTCTTTCAAGTCCTGTTTATCAGATTCCTTTCGCTGTGAAAGAGAAAGTTCTTCATTTCCGATGGATAGTTCTCGTGAAAAGGTCAAAATAAAACTTTCAATAGAACATCCACATTTAGCCTGGCTTCAGAGAATAAATAATTTTTAATAAAACTTTCTATTTGTGGTCCAACTCCCTCTGGAAAGCAATTTCTAAGCAATAATCTGTGCCCTGCAGTCTGCTCCTGGAGAGGAAGGAGAAACTGAGCGAACTCTGTTGAGACGGCAGCGTGCTCCGCGCTGGATATGGCTTTCTTTCTACAGTTGCTCAAACTCAGTCCTCCGCAGGGATGACAGACTGGGGGGTTAGACTCAGCTCAGGGAACGGGTTTTGTCCTGCTTTTGTCCTGGGGCCCCGCGAAGTTTTTACCTCACCCCATCCTCTTAGGAATTGGCACTACATAGTTCATTATTCTTTCTCTGTCAATTCTCATGCGTCTCTCTGAATGGAATCTAACTCTCCAACCCCACCAAGAGGTGTGCTGTAAAAGTTTAACCACCAACTCTGGAGTGCACGAACCCTGATTTGTGATATTTTTCTAACCATCACTTGAACACTCCCACTATGGTTGATTTCAAGCTACCAACCTGCCGTCACCGACTCTGGGTAGGAAAGATGAGGATAACCAGGCTCCCAGTACACCACGGCCGGCCCCACTTCCGTAATGCTCTCTCCTCCTTCTAGACTTCAGCTTAAGGGGCCTTCTGACCCACACTGCTGTTTTCTTTTCTCGGAAGAAAGCATCTTCTCCCTGCTGTTGGGATTGTGGCTTGCTGTCCTGGTTTCCTTTGCATTGTTCCTGTTACCACCTGGAATCCACCCATTTTCTTTCTCTTGATTTCTTTCAGACATCATGTTGACCTCTTCCACCTTTTATTGTACTTTAACTGCTCTTTCCTCATAGCCTACAGATTTCATTATTCATGTGAGCGCTGTAGCTATAGCTGATTTATTTAATTTCTCCTTCATGCTGGACCCCCAAGGGTGGCATGTTGTGCCTGCACCCGATTCCAGTGCTGGATATAGGACAGCAGTCACAGATTAGAGCATGCATCAGCCAGTGACCCTGCCCTCCTTTTCTTTCTTGTATAAAGCCCTTTTGTGAGGTTATTCTTTATATTTAAACATCTTCCGAAGCTCAGGGGTAGGTGAATACAGCACTTTTTGAATGTCTTGGGCTGAGGATGCCTCCGCTTTGTCCTTAACACAGCCGAGAATCCACAATATGTCGACTACAACCCTCTACCAGCAGTTGCACTCTGACGAAGCGGTTGCTGGCTGCAATATTTCATAGGAAGCCATTAGCGCCGATGCTCAGCTTTGTGGCTTCAGGCATGGGAAGATTAAGTGGGAAGATTTGGGAATTCATTCTGATACCCAGGGATCTATACTGCAAAAATAACAATAAGCAGGAAAAATGGCTGGTTCTCTGGTTTCAGGTGACTTTCATTTTGTTTCAGAACGTGCATTTTAATGAAGAGGAAGTTTTTTGAGGTTGGACGAAGAGGGAAGTGTTTTTGCCTGAGAATATTAACCTTGCTAAGCTCAAGGAAATTTTCTGGTTTTGCCTAATATCGTCCCTAAGGCTACTTATCTCCCTCCACCTCTGACGCCTGAGACTAGCCTCTATTTTACCATGTAAGAGCTGGTTGCAAATGGCAGGAAGACAAGTGAAGGTGGTGAGGAAGAAAAACACTTCCAGTATAACCTATAAGCTCCTGTTTGCTTGTCCTTAGTAGCTTTTCATTATGATTTAATTTCAAATGAACAGAACTGATGCAAAACTAGTATAAAGAACACTCACAAATCCTATACCCAATTAATTAACTGTTTATATTTTTGTGTTTGCCTTTTTACTTGCTTGCCTAGTTGTTTCCTTTTTAATAATGTGGGTGCTACTATGGTTTAATATGGGCTGTATTTCCCAAAGATTAGTACATAACAGCTTGGTCCTCAGGCGGCAGAATGGGGAGGTGATGTGGACCTAGTAGGAAGCTCCCAGGTCACCAGGGTGTGTACTGGGAGGTGACAGAAGACCCTCACCTTTTCCTCTTTTCTTGCTCCCTCCCAGATGCGGGTAGCTGGCTCTTTTGTGAGCTCCTGCCATGCCCCAGCCAAAGGCCCAAACCAACAGGACCGCCCAATCTGATCTTGGACTTGAACCTTCAGAACCGTGAGTCAAAATAAACCTTTTTGCTTTACACGTGGCCTATGTCAGATATTTCATGACAGTGATGTAAAGCTGACAGACACAGCTTTTGCGACTCCCTAATTTGGGAATTTCAGTTTCCTTACTCCCTAATTTGGGAATTTTAGTTTTCTTCTTAATGACTAGCTAAAGGGAAGCCTGACCAATCAATAGCAGGCAATTTTCAGTTTAGAATCCAGGTAAGATCACACTGTCAAGGGGCGCAATATTTGAAGAAATAATGAGGGATGATATGCAAAACTTGAAAAGAAAAATAAAACCTTTTGGGCAACATTGAAAGGGAGACAATATCCTATGTCAAAGGAGTAAAAGTCAGATCATCAGGAAAAACTAAAACCAACAGGGTCTGTGGACAAAGAATTAAGTAGACAATGGCTGTTAACAAATCCTTCAAAACGCATCACCTTTGTATGTGACTCTCTGAGAATTGTGGGGAGAGGAAAGACTGAATGAAGAGGCAAAGACTGGGCTTTAGTATTTCCGGAGAGAATTCATGGTGCTCTACACTGCCCACTGCAGTGTGAAAGTCTCACACTGCCACAATTCAAGATAGCGTCCCAAATACAGGCTCCCCTGTCCCAAATTCCATTACCATTGCAAAAGAAATTTAAAAAAAACACAGTCACCACAGTTTCAAAAAATGCAGAAAAGTGGCCAGAAAATGGAAAAATTGGTACTGATTTGCTACCAACAATTACTAATGAGTCTGTGCTCTGACAGGCAGGGAGGCGTCCCTGCTCTTAATGGATCTGTGCTCTGGAGGACAGAGATCCTACCCTGAGGGAGGGGTGGCAGGGGAAGGAATTTCATGCAGTCAGAAAAGGGTCATCAAGAAAAGGGAATTTTCCCAATTGATTCACAGAATAACCTAAGGTCTTGGGGATGCTCACTGTAGACACGGGAGACTTATTCTAAAGTTATAAGAAAATGCCCTACTTAGGTATATGGGAAAACTTTTGAAAATACACATGAAAAGGATACTTCTTTCTGGAAGATTTAAAAGACATACTTAGCTCAATAAGTGGCAGAAAATGTGGGTAAGTGAATAAGTGCTAGAAAACATGAAAAGTTGCTTAAATGAGTACTAAGATAGTTTTAAAGTCATCAAACTCCTAATTTCACAGGCATATTTTCTCAAATCTTCATAGACAACATAATGTGCAGATTATATTAATTTCTATACTGTGCTCCATAGTAATTCTTTGGTTTTGGCGCTGGAGAGTGAATCCAGGGCCTTCGTGTTGAGCTGCATCCTCAACTCTTTATTTTTTGAAATGGGGTCTTTATAAATCAGTAATTTGCCCAGGCTGAGCTCGAATGTGATCCTCCTGCCTCAGCATTTCAGAATGCTGAGATTACAGGCACATGCCACTATGCATACCAATAGTAATTAAAAATTTGTAGAAAAGGTAGAAAACTTTGCAACTCATCCAATGAAAGTAACATAAGCTTCTACAAATGCCAAACACAAAGAGAAAAAAAGAATGAAGGAAACTATGGACTATGTATTATATTATACTCGTTACACTAAATTAAAGGAGACATTTATAATGTTTAAACATAATTGTCATAACAGAGCTTAAGAGATACTACGTAGCCTTTGATAAAATCCAACAACTGTTTCTATTTTTTCAAAGGCAAATGAGGAAAAAGAAGAAGCTTATTTTATAGATGTTGCCTAATAGAAATTGAATAGAAATTTTATGTAATGATAAACATTTGAAATGTGCTTGTAAAAATCAAGAAGACGATATGAATGCCCATCTCTGCTATTGCTCTGGACCATTCTGGCCAAAACAAATGATAAGAGAAGACATAAAGGTGTGTATTCATTTTGGAAAGAGTATATCAAAAGCTAATTATTCAGATGATAGGATCCTTTACCTTGAAGATCTGAGATATTTTAAAGAGGAAAAAAAAACTATAGGAAATAAAAAGACTGAAACTTTCATATAGTTCATCAATATCACTTTTAGACACATAACCAAAGGAAATGAAATCAGTGTGTTGAAGAGCCATCTATACTCCCATGTTCATTCTAGCATAATTCACAATAGTCAAAATATGGAAACAACCCAGGGACCCATCAGACGTATAGGCCAAGAAAAGTGATACAGAAGCACAATGGAATATTATTCAACTTTTTAGAAAAAGAAAATGCAGCCATTTGTAGAAACATGGGTGAACTCAGAGGACACAGCACTAAGTTAAATAAGCCAGGAACAGAAGGACAAATACTACATGAGTCCACTCAGACGAGGTACCCATAACAGTCAAAACCGTGGAAGTAAAGAATATAAGAGTGGCTCCTGGAGGGACAGAGAAGTGGGAGGTGTCATTCAGTAAATGTAGTCAGTGTTGCTACACACAACTGTATCCTAGAGATCTCCTAAAGCCATAGTGCTTGTGGTTTACAATACGGTATCATGGGCTCTACAATTTACCAGAAAGGTAAATCTTATGTTCATTATTCTTACCATAAAAACAAAAATGAGAACAAAACAAAGGGACCCAGGGACACTTTCAGAAGTGTTGAAAGCCACTCTTACCTTGATGGTTGTGATGGTATTACACATAAGTGTTTGCAAATTTTCAAACTGATCATATCATATACCTTATTTGTGGCAGTCTTTGTATATCAATACACATCAATAAAACTATTTTTAAAAGATCTCAAAACAGTCATCCGATTAAGAAAGAATAAGAAAGTTTTTAAAGACGTTCAAAATAATTGTCATTATACATTAGTGATAATCAGCTAGAAAATGCAATAGAACAAAAAGATCACAATCACACTATTAAACAGAAACTATCAAACACCTAGAAAAAATCTGGAGACACGGGACATTTATAAGTGGGGTGTGGAATTGCTAAGTTCTTTCCTAAATTCAGCTGGGAAAGAAAACCACACAGAAAGAACCAAAACATTTCCATTAAAGAACAAAAACGCATGTGATCACTCGCTCTACCAAATACCACAGCAAATTATAAGACTATAGGAATTGTTAACATGTCGCTTTGATTCAGGTGTAAACAAATAGATCAAGTTTACCAAATAGAGAACCTAGAAACAGACACACATACTGATGACAATTTACAGTGGTGTTTCAGGTCACTGGGAAAGAAAGACTTCCGTACTAAAAAGAAACGCAGCCATTAACTGTGTATTTGGAAATGTGTGAGTGTGTGAGTGCAGGCACATGCACAAATGCTCATGCGTGCAGGCATGTATACATATGTAACTATAGCTACAGAAAAATAAGATTCCTTACATCACACTGTATACAAAAAGGATTTCTGCATAGATTAAACAAAAAAATCCAAATAAAAATTAGAACCACAAGTATACTAGAAGAAAGTATCAGAGAACACACTCAAACTCCTGAAGATAAGAAGACCTACCAAACCAAGCACAATGGTGCACATGTTTAGCCTCTGCTACTCAGAGGGCTGAGGCAGGAGAGTTTACTAGCATTATAGAAAATGGAAAAACTGAAAAAAAAATTCATGAAGATCATACAAATATATTTGTATAGTCGTATGCCTGAGTATCTGTGTGTACATGAGAACAGATACATGAAAAGTAAAAGGTGCTTAATAATATGTCCAAACTGGCATAATAGCTTCCTAATGACTAGAGGAATGTAACATAATAAATAACAAGAAAGTTTCTTTTTACTTTTTATTTTTGGCTCTTTTACTTTCGGATTGTCTTAAATTTTAAAGGCTTATTACATGCTATTTTTGAAATCTCAACTAAATGTAAAGAGCCTTATACTTCAAGTGTAATTGTAATTTTGAATATTCATTTACATTTGACTCCATCGAACATTGCAATTTTGTTCAAATAAACCAAAAGACCCCAGAGATTTTCTAGTTCCATCAGAACTAGAAAAGCTACATTTTAAAAATTCCTATAGCCTTATAATTTGCTGTGGTATTTGGTAGAGAGAGTCATCACATGCTTTTTTGTTCTTTAATGAAAATGTTTTGGCTCTTTCTGTGTGGATTTCTGTTACAGGTGAGTGTCCATCAGCCTAAAAAGACAAGCAACACACTCAAAGAAGTGCAGACACCTGAAAGCATAGGTCTAAAAGAGCTCACTAATTAAATAAGAACTTAATGTGGAAGTGTTAATTTAGGAAGCTAATGTCGTTCAAGTACTGTCCCATATGTTTTGTTATTGTTCCTTCATTGTAACCCTGTCTGGCACCTGTGCTATCTTATTGTACAGATGGGAAAAGTGGAGCGTTTGGGGAGTTATATCATCAACTTCACTGAGGACATATGCAGCTAAAGAGCCAGGATTCAAAACCTATCCATCTCCTCCTGCCTCTTCCCACTTCAACGCCCTGTCTCCCTTGTGCAAAGCTTTTAAACAAGAGTGAATCCGAGCAACATTTCAGCTAATTTCTCCCATTACTATTTATTTGCTGAGTGCCACATAACATCCGCCGGAGAGTCTCAACCCCAGGGAAACTGTCACACCAGACCACCCACGTGAGCTGTTTGATTTAAAGTTGGTCCCACGCTGCCCGAGAAGAATGTCAGTGGTTCCATTAATTGAAATGGTGTGACATAAAACGTCAATGATGCATGGCCAAACGTCTCCCAGAAAACAAGGGAATGCTAATGATATGTAGGCCAGGGATTTGAAATTTTCTAGAGGCAACAGCCTTCACTGGGGTTCTGTAAATCAGTCAGTGCCGGGTTGTCAAGAAAATAACAACTTCAGGACCTCAGACACACTGATGTTCTCAGTGGAAACCGATCCAGTGGCCATGAGAAAGCACAATAGGATGGAAGAACAACACAAGCCCTAAAAGAAAAACTTTGCTGCCCAAAGAGAAAGCCAAGAAATTCCAAAACTCCTTCAATGCCTTT
>PVJO010012011.1:0-57245 GCA_004026905.1 Hystrix cristata | reverse complement strand
TGTAAATTCCTGCAAAGGGAATTATTAGGCATTCCTAGAAGAACATACTGCCAATCACCCTCCACAAAGTTTGCACACCCCCCACCCAGGGTATAAGAATTCTTTTCCCTGACCATTACAAGATATAGGAGATTATCCGGTTCTTTTGTCTACCTCTGTCTGAGAGTTAGACTGGAATACTGTGTATGTGTTTTAATTTCCCTTTCTTTAACAATGTGTGAGGGCACATACCTTCAAATGTTTGTCAGCCATTTTGGATATTCTGTGATTACCTCTTTAAATCGTCCTTCATCCATTTAGTGGAATTGAGTTACTGTTTTGTTTAAGTTGTAAGAGCTTTTTGCACATTAAGGAAATTCTTCTTCTGTTACGTGTGTTGCTTCAAAATTCTTTTTTTGTTTCCAATGAGGATAAAGATTCAGATTCAGAGCAGAGAAGAAAAAAAAAAAAGCATTGTAGGTAGCTGTTGGAAGAAGAATAGGAAGTAAAGTGAGATTAAGTCTCTCTCCCTACCCTCTTCAGCTTGTCTCTGTCTGTCTGTCTATCCATCTCTCCCAAGAAGGACTTGCTGTGACAAATGGGGAGCTATGAGTCAGAACAGGTAGGAGGCCCTAATCTCCTCTCCTCCTGCTGGACCCAGGTTCAAGGCAGGACAGGTATCAGAAGAGAGAAAACTGTCTATAAGGAGGCCTGGGCCACTTCCCAGATCCAAGCCACAGCTGGCAGCATGGTCCCCATTCCTAAAATGCCACCCTGTGTTTTAGACACCAGACAGAAGGTAGCATGTGGCCCACAGGAGCCTTCTCATTTTTTAAATTTTAGGAGGCACGGGAAGTAAGAAGAGAGACTCCTTGAGACTGTTCGGCTTCAGAGGGCAGAGAAGGGATGGGCTTCTCTGGGAAGCCATGGCAATATATCGTGGAAATCCCACAATCCCATTAGAGTTAAAATACCCTTACACCCAGCTGCACCTTTGAAGACGCCACAAGTTCTGTGCAAAAGATTTGCAGAAGAAATGAGCAATGAGATTAATGTTTACATTAATATTTGTTGCAGGACTGTTATAACTATGAGAAATTGGAAACAAAGTAAGTGTCCTGCAATAGGTTAACTTACAAATAAGAAGTTGTTATTTACCCAAAATATGGAATGGCTAAGTGAGTGAGGTTGAAGTATTGTAAGTGTGGACACAGCAGGGATGACCAGGTGTTTACTGAGTGAAAAATGACAGCTGCAAATAGATATATGGGGCATATAACACGTAGGACCACATTTTTTTTTTTGGCTTCTCTAATATATCATCAAACCATCAGCAAGTCTATCTATTAGTCTGAGTCCCTTTTTCTCTGTCTCCACTGCTACTGAACTAGTCAAAATTGCCATCATCTCCCATGTGGACTTACAGGGTTGCCTCTCAAATACCCTGCCACTGTCTACATCATTTGCTCCCTCTAAACTGAGCCATATGCAGTAGCCACCGTGAGCAAGTAAAAGCCAGACCAGCTCAGGTCACAATTCTGCTCCAAACCTGTGCTGCCGGACTCCACATAAAGTCCCAAGGTCCTGGTAATACCTTAACCGCGCTCCATGATCCCCCTCTCAGGGGTCCCTCTTCTGTTCCTCTTGCACACTATCTTTATCCCAGGAGTAGGGCTGGGTCTTTGCACTTCATCCTGGACTGTTTCTCCCTCCGGTTTGTGCACAGCCATGTACTCCTTGTTCTTAAGATTAGGAAAACAAAAGAAAAAAGTCACCTCCCCAGGGAGGTCTTCTCTGGCTGCGTGCAGTGTGCAGTGGGTTGAATAGTATTCCTGACAAATTCACGTCCACCCAGAACCTTTGAATTGGACATTACATGGAAGTGGGGTTGCTGCAGATAGAATTGAAGTTAAAATGAGGTCATGCTGGAGTAGGTGAGCCCTTAACCAAATATGGCTGCCGTCCTATAAGAAGAAAAGAGCCAGACACCGAGGGAGGACAGGCATGTGGAGACAGAGGCAGAGGGTGGAGGGGCGCTGCCCCAAACCAGGGAATTCCAGAGCCTCCAGAAGCTGGAAGAGGCAAAGATGATTCCTGCCCTCGAGGCTTTGGAGGAAGCCTGGCAACATGGTGACTTCGAATTTCTATTCTCCAAAACTATGAGGGAACAAATATCTATTGTTTTAAACCACAGAGTCTGTGGACCTTTGTTATGGCAGTGGGAGGAGACTGAGACCATCTCACCCCCACCCCCGTCCACCCTTTGTACCCCCTTATTGCAGGATGTTTCCTAGAGATGAACTAGATGTGATCTTTGCCTTTAGGAGTTCAGGGTACACTAATGTATTCTTTTCTCAAAGGAAAAGCTAAACAGATTCTTGTACTTCGCATGAAGAACTAAATTTTCTAACAAAGAATTATGAAAATAATATATCTTACACTTCTAATTTTTTTTGTCTGCCCCAAAACTCATGCCCAAATTTAGGGTTCAGCATGAATAACCTGGGGAAGGACACACCTGGGGGCTTCCTTTCCATGACCTTGGCTACTGAGGATCATTTTTTTTTCTTTAACTCTTATTTTGCTACCTTATTTGTACTTTACATCTATTTTACTATGTTTTAGGGGCACATTGGTAGCATCTTTTTCCCCTTTACAGTATCTTGCTATGCAAGTGTTTGACAAGGTGAGGTAGACTAATGCAGACAGGCAGGCTGAGTCTGATTCCCAGCTCTGCCACTCACTTGACTTTAGTCAAGTTACTTCATATTTCTGTCTCTCAGTCTTCCTATCTGTAAAATCGGAATGAAGCACTACCTAACTCATAGGGTTGCTGTGAGGATTAAAGGAGATAATATGTATAAAGAATATGGGCTGTAGAACATGAGAAGTACTGTTACTGTATTAGTCAGCTTTCCCATTGCTGGGCCACAATACCTGACACTTACAACTTCAAGGAGGAGAGATTCAATTTGATTTAAGTTTTAGGTTTCGGGGAATTCAGTCAATGCTCAGCTGACTCCAAAGGGAGAAACATCATGGCAGAACAAAGCCGTTCAGCTCATGGTGGCAAGGAAGCAGAGCACGGAAAGACAGCCAGAGTGGACGGGGTCAGGGCTACATATAGTACTCAAGGTCGTGTCTCCATGAGCCACTCAGACACACCCAGAAGTGCGCTTTGTTAATCCCTTCCTGAGCCAATGGAGTTCAAGTAATTAAGGTTAACAGTCACAATTTTGCTTGTTAAATAAACAACCAACTTTGATATCCTCATGGATTAAAAAAATCCTTATGGGGGCTGGAGATTTAGCTCAAGTGGTAGAGCACTTGCCTAGCAAGCAGAAGGCCCTGAGTTCGGTCCCCTGCACCAAAAAAAGAAAAAACTCAATTCCTTATGGTGGGAGCTGTACCATCTGTAGTTTAGACCACAAACCCCTTGAAGCTGTTTTATTTCACTTTTTTATACCCAATCCTATATCTAGTATGTGAGAACTGTTGAATGAATAAATGAATGAGTGAAATCCAGTTCTCCCACCCAGGTGGGTGGTGGTAGGTAAGTTAAGTTCCCTCTCTGAACTACACTCTCCCCATCCTGATCTGACAGACCTTTGAGGTTCCTTCCAGTTCTAGAGTTCCTTGATTCAATGCTGAAATGGCACACCGGCACCCTGTTTCGAGGTTAGACATTGTACTCTCTGGATATTTTTTACTAAGAATTTTACCGAAGCCACCCTAAAAGTTTGGACTTCCATGTTGGGGCTGAAGATCTAGCCTGTGGTGTGTGGGCAGGCCAGGAGAGATGGGAACAGGGCGTAGGTGGAGGCTGGGAGGGGAGGGGAGGTGGTGTGGCTATGCAAAGGACACCTGGAAAAGAGTCTTGGGAACTTGCCATAAACACTGAGTGGAGGCCTTTGCAAGAGCAGTTCAAAACGTACCTCCTTGCATCCTGGATCCATTTCATCTTTGTTCTTGTAAGGCCCTCTCTCAACACTTCGCCCCCACACTCAGCAGGCTTCTTAAGCCACAGTGAGCTCAAACTGCCTCATTCACCTCAGCTGCCTGCTCCCACCTTTACAGACTGAGATCTCCAATCTTCCCATTTGTACTCAGAGTGACCTGGGTTGAAATCTTGGCTCTACCACTTACCTGCTGCATGACCTTGGGGGTGTTATTTAACCCTTTGGAACCCCAATTTCCTCATCATTAACACAGAGGGGAGAATAAGTTAACAGTTAAGGGGAGAAAATAGTGGGGTTGTTTGGCATATTAAACGAAAGAGTATCAATAAAAGACTTATCAGCGCATTAGGACATAGCAAGAACTCAAAACATCACAGCCATTATAATTACCATGTGAAAAAGAGAAGCGGGGGGGAGAGAAACACATTTGCTCAGACATCTGAAGAACAGAAACCAGAATGGATGGATTTAATTGAAAATGCTGGGCGGCCACAAGTATTGAAAAAGAGTCCCATGGCCCATCCTCTAGAGTAATGGAAAGAATTACTCTACCTAATTTGCCTTGCTGTAAATTGGAAATTTCATATCCTGGATTTATTTAAAGTGGGACATATCTACTCTTAAGTACCCTAGGAGTTATGAACACCCACTGAAGGTTCCAGGGAATTCATTCTGCCATCGCTTATCACCAGTGGTGCTGGGAGGGTGTGTGTTTCCTTTAGGATGGATTGATTGCAAGAATCCAAAATTTAATGAAGCCCAAGTAGAAAGGGGCTCATCACAAGGAACTCTTTCAGAATCCAACTGTTTCAAAATGACAGATCAGTCCCCAATTCTCCATAACCTTCCAGATCTGCTCCCTGCTGTTGACAAAGTGAATCTCCTGGCCCCAGTTTCACATTCCCCACAGAGAGGATCTCCTCAGCAAAGGTGGTATATAAATCAATTTGACATAAATCAAATCCTACTTTAAATGCTCTGGGGGTCACCTACTTAAATATTTAATGGGGGCTTTAAAAAAGCTGAGCACAAAATCCTTTGTGCAGTGTGAACGATCAAACCCTAATCAAAGGCATGTTGACCATTCCCGGATTGCAATGATGGGTGTTCCGAGGTGGGGGCGGGGTGCTGTCTGTGAATCTGCTCATTCCTTTTCTCCAGTCAATATGGGTAAAAACGGAAATCTAAGTAAGTCGCTGAAGTTTCCCAGAGTCTGAATTTCTCCGAGCATTTCCCCACCACCCACCTGCCTTGGCTGCTTTTGTTTTAATTTTGGCTCCCAGCCTGAAACCTCAAACAACATCTTCTCGCCTTCTCTGTCTGCAGCTGCCTTTTGCCCTGTTATTCCTACCCCCACCATCACCAAAGAACAACTTTTTTACCCCTCTCCTTCCTAGGAGCATTTTCCTCTGCTCAGTTTCTCTGGGGTTAAACTGCTTCACGGAGAAAGAGAACCTTTGACCCTCCAGACATCCTCTTTCTGGCTATTTTATTTAAGGTGTAGGACTCTGGTTATCGATCACTTCAGAGTTAGAAGGGTGGTATTTGAAGTCAAAAGGGAATAGCAAGAAATGTACAGAATGACAGGGATGCCAGGGACCTGGCAGACCTTGTAAAGTAATGGTTTCGAATCATTCAGGAGGACGTGGATGCCTTGAGAAGCTGGAAAGTCCTGGACAGTTTTCCAAGGAAAATCATGCATATGTAGTAGTACTGGGACTGCTTAACACCCCAGGCTACTGTGTGAGTCATGGCAGAGAGCCCCCTTCTTGGGGAGCACGACTTTTAAGGCCGAGTCTAGCCTTCACTTGCCCCCTAAACAGGGTGTTGCTTCGTCAGCTTTCCACTGCTGAGACAAATGCCTGAGATATTCGACTTTAAAAGGTTAATGGTTTCAGAGGTCTCAGTCCCTGGCAGCTTGACCCTACTGCTTTGGGCCTTTGGTGGCATGGAACAGCATGGTGGGAACATATGGCAGAGGAGGCCTGTTCTCCTCATGATAGCTGGAAAGCAAAGAGAAAGAAACAGAAAAGAGCTCGGTTCTAGCATCCTCCTGGGGGCCATGCCCCCGGTGACTTGATTTCCTTCCACTAGGCTCCACTTCTTAAGGATTCCACCACCTCCCCATAGTGCCACAGGCTGGAGACTAAGTTTAGAAACCTAGGCCTTTGGGGCGCATTCTGGATCCAAACCATAGCAGTGTCCCACTGCAAGCCACACTAATGGTGATAATCCCGGGTAGCCTCCCCACAAGGTGTTCCTTACCTGATCGAGCTCACAGTCTCTTCATTTCACTGATAGGACCCTGAAGCTCAGAGTGGGGAGGTAACATTCTCAGGGTTGCACAGTGACTCATTTGCCTGGGCTGAGAGTCTTAACTGTCAGTCTTTATTTTATCCTGTATACCCCAGAGATACAGAGCCTCTCACCTACCTCCTGATTCAATAGCCCATGGATTAGGCTTACTCTATTGAGAGGTAATGCTGCTGTGGTGGTAGATTAAAAAAAAAATCTGTTGTCTAAATATCTAAATTAAATCCTCGTAGAAGACGCTTACATTAAAGTGTTGGTAAACCCAGTGGTCCCAGGCCGGGAAGTTATTCATCTTATCAGTAATGTCTAGGTTGAATGATCCATTTCCAATAGTGCAAGGAATGAAATCATGAAAAAGATAAGAGTTCAGACAGAGGGGAAGTGAGCCTGGAGCTGGTGGCATTGAAAAGGTGTAGCTCAGAGGGGGCCCGAGGTCCTAAAGAGGATCATTCAGGTGTGTTCAAGACAGCCCCAGTGTGAATGCACAAATGAATCGCTCAAAATAGATGAGATTTCTCTCAGTGGTGATTGCAAATGGAGCTGGGGAGAGGCTTTATATCGACAGCACAGGGAGGAAAGGGCTGGAGAAATAAAGAGGGTTTCATTTTGGAGCCAAGAATGAGGAAGGGCTTAAAAAGAGAGAGCGAGAGAACTTAGACTCTTTCAAAAAGAGAAAAAGCCCCTCCTGGGTGGAAAGGAAAAGGAGATGCTAATTCGCCTCTAGAGAGAACTGTAGGGACCCAGAGAAAGATTCATTCATGGGGACAATGGGGAAGAGAGGGTGGGTTCTGTTAGTTGTCTGGTGACTTTGGCTTGTGATTCGTCTTTTTGAGCCTTAATTTTTTCATCTGTAAAATGAAAATACGCAAACTGCTTTTATATGCAACAACTGATGGATCTTACAAATTTAGCATTGAACCAGTGAGAAGCACAAAAGAGTATCCACTGAATGACTACATTTCTAGTTGATCCCAAAACAGAAAACTCATCTAGAAATCAGAAAAGTCAAAAAGAGGTAGATGAACATGGGGGGCGGGGGGATGACGCTTCAGGGCATTGGAAATATTCTGTCTTTCCTAATCTAGTGGAAATTTATCAAGTTCTATTTTGACACTTGGAGCATTGATCTATGAGAATGTCATTGTTTATTTAAAAGTTTATTTAAGAAGAAACAAAACTAACCATATGTTTATTGTGTTCCATCAGAGCATCCATCCATGTCAGGGGACATGGACCGTGTAGGCAAATGACTGTAATTAAAGGCAGAAAATATGAGTCTTATAGAGGAAAGACAGAAAGACCAACTATTAAGGGAGATCAGTTGACTTGTAGCCAGGGGAGAGTGGGCTTCCATCAGGGTATTGGATCAGATACCAAAACCCAGGGGACATCTGGATTTGGTTGGCCAGGAAGGAGCCTGGAAAGACCAAGACTTGCCAAGGACCCAAGATATGTGTGTGTGTGTGTGTGTGTGTGTGTGTGTGTGTGTGCGCGCGCGCGCTCACATGCATACACGCCAACTCACATGCAAAACTAACAATCCTCCAGTGGTCATTGCTGCTAGAAGTACACTCTGAGGGGGTCCCATCTCGTAGGTGGCCGAGAATGTCTTTTGTACCATCCTTCTGGCGACCCATGCTGGAACCAGGATTGGTAAAAAAAATGATGTAATTGTGAGACTCTCAAAAGAGAAGAATGCATGTTTTCTTTCTCAGATAGAAAAGTCTCTACTCGACCCTGTGAGGAAGAGTTCGTGTTTATTTTCTAAGGCACCTTTTATCAAAATCCACTCTGTCCTGGGTGCTAGGGATCCAGCATAACAGTTCTTGTGGGACTGAGCTTCTAGGTGGTGGTTTGAGTCAAAGGGAAGATCTCTATTGGCCTCTTTTCATAGTAAGATGGTCTCTAAAGCTGCAGCAGGCATGTCAATAAGAAGCCAAGCAGAACTTCCTGACTGAAACTTTGGTTAAACATCTACTCGATAACAAGGAAAGAAGTTGTACTGGATGTAGAGTTGCTAGACATGGCTTATCTAATATTAGCAGAGGGATTGTTATATTTATAAAGCATAACCACATACATCTCAAACTGAGGCCCAGAGAACACGTACCAGTTAAAATGCTTTCAACACAGCCCAGAAATCACAATGGAAAATGACTTAATAATCAGGGACATGCATTCTCCCACTTCACAGAAGTCCCAGGGATGGTTGGTTAACTCAGCATCTTAACTAGATCTGAGGTTTGGCTTTGCCATTCTTGGATAGTTAACAATATTCCTCTCATGACTACAAAAGGGCTGCAACATCTCCGACAACTGCATGCAGACACAATGAGGCAGCCTTTCCCTTTGGTGTTCTTTTTTTGAGAAAAAGGAAAGTCTTCCCTTGAAGCCTCCCAGAATTATATCACATGCTGGTACCTAAGTCAGCCACTGATAAGGAGAGTGGACCTTCCATGGTTGACTTTGACCAGCCAAGATTCATTCCCTGAGGCCCGAGAAGGTTTATGCCTTTTTTGACAAGGCACAATCTCTTTCCTCAAACCTAAATCCCTGCACAGAAGCAGGATTCCAGTTAGCAATTCCTTGCTTTCCTTGCAAAGGGCTGCTGGGTGGTTAATGATGTGTCTGTCTGTGTGACATATTAGTAATCATGAGCCAACACTAGGCCTCATGGTAGAAAGCAGCCTGCTTGCCTTTGCATATGGCAAGTTCTGGGAGGAGCTTAGAGTGTGAGGAGTAAGATTATCTCTGTCCTTTACCCTTCCTAGGCCAGTTTGTCACTGACTGGGTGGGTAGGGGGCTAGAGGAGCCAAGATCCCAGAGGACAGAGTACCTCTTCTGGTGCCCATTGAGAGCCGAATGCTAGAGAAAGAGGTCACAGGCCTCAGATCACATGACCAGTGGCAGCTTGTCGTGTGCCAAGTGTACAGAGGCAGAGCGATCCTGAGTATCACCTCAACAGTAGCCAGCAAGCACTGAGCCCTTAGTGCACAGCAGGCCTCTGCTCTCCTGAAAGCAACTAGGTAACCTCCCCAACATGCAAGTCAGATCATGTCGCACAGCTGCTTAAAACCTTCCAACATCTTCACGTTCTTCCCAGAAGAAACTTCCAGGTCCTTACCTTGCTCTCCGAGGTCCTGAAAGATCTGTCTCCCTGCCCCTCCCTTCTGCATCAATTCACCCCATTTTCCCTCTTGTCCTTTGACTTCTTGCTCAGTGGATTCTTCTCTTTCTTCATTGCCCAAAACTCCACTTATAGCAGGTGCTCAGTAAATATTTGTCGAGTGGATAAATATCACTCCATGGTCAGATATCTTATTTCCCCCCACATTCTAATTAACTCCTACTCATGCATCTTCCTGAACAATCCCTTGTCTTTCTGCAAATGACACCCTCCCTATAATCCCCTCTCATAGAACTCTTGACTTTCCTGCATAGTGCTTACCACAGTTGTTTTGATTCATTGATGTGATTGTTTGTTTTATGCCTGTTTCCCCAAACTATCAGTGCATTTCAAGGAGACTGTATTTCTATCCTGTTTTCAGCTGGATTTCTAGACCTAAACACAGCTCCTGGCCCATTGAAAGGGGGTCAAAAATAGTGCCTGCAAAGAGAGAATCTTTCTGGTATACTCAGGGGCATGTCAGGGGCCCATAAGGGCCAAGCCTGAGCTCCGCAGCCTCTGGATCCAAGTTCTTTCCCCAGAGTCCAGCCCCTCCTCACCCAAGGTCATCACTGGCTCGTGGTGTGTCTCTGTGCTGTTACCAAAGGCGCCCTCTCTGGACTGTTGAGTTTTGGCTGGTGCAGCCTCACAGCAGGGAACATAGAATGATGGAGTGAGTGTGGTCTGGGTTACAGCCCCTGCAAGCCCTCTAGGCTGGGAGCCTTTGTATAACTCACCAGCTGCACTCACACAGGGACCCTGCTCCTCATAAGCCCCTTCTTTGTGTGTACTCTGCTCCCATCATCTCCTTATATGTCCTGGCTGCCCCCTCCCCTAACAGACCACCTGTCAGCTTTGATCTTTTAATCCAGGATTCACCAAAGCATGATTGACGTGCATTTAAACTGAACCTCCCTGGGGCTGAGACTGACTCCTGTCTAAACCAGGGACAGACAGGCTATCCAGGTCTCTAAGCTTGATTTTGGGGCCCGGGATCTTTTACAATCCCTGTACATCCAAACTGGGCTGATGTTTGGGAAGCTGAAACATGGATTCTTTTACAGCTCTGTTAGGGATTCTCTGTGTCTCTCCAGCCATGTATTGGGGACAGAGGAGGAGAAGGGGCCATTAGTCTGTAAGAACTTACTGTAGGACAGCTCCTGTTCTGAGCACTAGGCAAACAGGGGGCATGAGAGAACATGGTTCTGCCCCACATCCAGTCAGCATTCCGTCTGAGACAAAAATTGCAACATAGACTGATGGATGCTTTAATGGGGGCCTGGAAGCATACATCAAATTAACGACGGGGATATTTTCTCGGAAATGTATCATTAGGCAATTTCTCATCACGCAAACAAAACAGAGTGTACTTATACGAACCTAGATGGTCTAGGTTAGTCCTGGACGTGGCCTTCCAATTGCAGAGAAAACAAGATGTATGAGACTTCTGCTAGTACAATCAGCACACTGTTTTATGATAAAGTTTTTTGTTCTGCTTTGTTTATAATTAGGAGTACACTACAAATTAATAAAGTAAACACATCAAACAGTAGCATGGTCGTTTATTGTCACCATCATATCTTTTGTGCTGTGCATGAGAGGACATGTGCAGAGGTTTGTTTATACCAGCATCACCGAAGATACCTGAGGGATGTACCACATATAAACATTATGATGGCGCTGATGTCCCCAGGTGATAGAAAACACTCAGCTTCATTATCGGCTTATGGGACCACCCCTATGTATGTGGTCCATTATTGAGGAGAATGTCACTGTGCGGTTCATGACTGCATAAAGATTTTTTACTAGAGGAACTGTCAGAGAGAGAAAAATGTGGAGGAAGGCTGGGAAACCATCAGATCTCCGTGCAACTGATCAGACCTTGAGAAAAGAGGAGGAAGAAAAATTAATCTCCACAAGGTCAGGGCTCGGCCCTGGAGGCCCTTGATCAGTCACGCTCCCTGTGGTTGAAGATCTGGGAGGTACATTCTCATGCCCACCACATTTGGGTTTGATTTATTCTAGGGAGGATGGGAAGCCACAGAGGTTTTTAAGTAATTCTAGTGGCTGTGGAGTAGATGGCCAGATTGATAAGAAATTTTAAAAGTACTTGTGGGGAGCAGCAGTTTAGAGGTTTAGGAACAAGATGATGCTGACCTAGACGTGGAGGGTGATAGGGTCATGTGCAGAAATGGATGAAATAAGTTATGAAAGAGGCAGAATGCTTAAAATTTGGTGACCGCACATGAAAAGTGAAGGATGATATGCAGAGCAGAGACAGAGGATGAAGGCAATGTCTGTGTCATTTGTGGGTCAGACATGCCTGGCACAATGATCCTAGGTAATTGTCGCAGTGACTCTGCACATTTGGTTCTAGGCAGTGGCGTTAGTGAACCCCAGGTTCATCCACACCACCTCGAGTGATCAGCCTAAACTGTCTAGGATAATACTATTCTCATTCTTTGCAGTTGTGTTAGGAGGGGAAGAAGTCGACTGAATGGCCCTGGTGTCCAGCTATGATGCCTGGACTGTCCACCATCTTGGAATCATGGCAGGGCCATTCTGAGAGTACAGCCCTCCCATTACGGATGGGAGAGTAAGAAGGTGGAAAGAACCTGGTCCCAAATGACACTGTGGGGCCACCGAATAAACCAACACTGGAACCCCCGACCCCTGGACTTCTTGGAATTGAGATAACATATTTCCTTACAGTTGGCAGCAATTCAAGTCAATGCTTTCTATTTCTAGACTCATACAAAGTATTATCCCCATTTTATTGATAAAGAAATTGAATCAGTCGCACCTGGTAGATGCCAGAGTAAGGATACAATCCCAAAGCTTTGTGCCATATTGCTTCCCTCTGTCAATGACAATTTCCCTTTTAGATGTTAACATAAGCCACCCGATCATGAGAAAACTGGAAATCTCAATGTGTGGTACACCAAAAGTCAGATCTACGAGCATTAATTGTGCCCTTGCTGTATATCTTGTGCAATGCAAATCATTGCAAAGGACATAAATGGCCCAATTATTAGTTCTGCTTTTGAAGAGTTTATGCTATAACTCAGGTGAAATGAACACAGTCGGAGACTATAATAACATATAATCTTGTGAGGAGGCACTTATCTATTAGAACAATGAGACAAGTATTCTACTTGTCTTATCACAGTTTATTCCTCACAACAAACAAGAGTACTTGTTATCACTATCATCGTCTCCATAGTACAAATGTGGAGGCAGAGAGAGGAGGATCTCAACACCCCCGAGATCACACCGCTGATATAAATGGAATTTAGGACAATCTGAGTCTGACTCTAGAGTCCAAACTCTTAATCACTCTGCTGCACTGGATCCTCTAGCAGAGATTAATTGAACACAAAAGAGCATCGAGCCCAGTGGTGTGTGTACAGGGTAATAGCAGCAAAGATTCTTAAATGCATACGTGTGGGTGCTTTTGCACATGCTGTTGCCACTCTTCGGCAGTTCTCAAACATGAGCTTGAACTGGAATTCCCCGGAGGGCTGGTTAAAGCCTGGCTTGCTGGGCTGCACCCCTAGAGCTTCCAGCAAGTCTGGGGTAGAGTGTTAGAATTTGCATTTCTAACAAGTTGTCAGGTGATACTGATTATTGGCGAGTCACATTTTGAGAGCACTACCTTAGAATAACTCTATAAAGGAAGGGTTTATGTACTCATTAACAGGTGTGAAAATGGGCTTAGAGTAGGCAACTCATCTGCCCGTGCCTGACAGCAAGTAAATGCCAGTGCTGGGATTTGAACCTGCTTCAGCCTGACTCCAAAGTCCATGCTCCGTCTGTTTTGTGATGCTGACCCCAGAAATAAATGCAGCACAGGTTTAGGAGAAAAGGAGACTCTTTGCTGGCATGTTCAGGGAAGCCTTCCCAGAGGAAGAGACTTTGGGGCAAATGCAAGCTGTAGGCGTGACCAGGGGAACACTGGACTCAGAGCTGTGCAAAAACCCTGGCCACGGGGTTTCCCGTAGTGGAGGGGTTGTAGCGAGGTCACAGAATCAGCAACGTGTTGTTGACAGGATCCCCCGACAGAAGGTGTGACCTGGAGCAGGAACATTTTAGGGATCTCAGAGGGAGGAAGGGGTTGAGTTAGAGACCACTACCATACCAGACAAACACAGGTGCAAAGATATGAACCTCCAAATACAAAGAGGAGAAACAATTTACAGCATCTTTTCACATGAGTGGAGATAGATAGGCTCACACCATCCCTATTCCCGCAAGTGAAAAATGAAGAACATGGCTTGGATATACTCCCACCAGAACCTGCTCCCTTATTCCCATTCTAATTTCCTTAATCAAAGCAAAGGACAAGGACTGTGATTTCTCCTTTGTTACTGAGTGAAAAATGGTATTATTCTAAGAGTGATTGAAGGCACTCAGAATGTTAAACCTCAGGGAAATATTCAATGAAGACATGAAGACACAAGCATTGTGAACAAACATTCTAAAAAACTGTGCAGAGGACTGAAGGTTTATTCTGGGTGGTTGCCAAGATTAAAGGTTGGGCCAATAGATGAAGATTCTAAAGTAAGGAAGAATGTGCTAGTAATTCTTCATGTCTTCTATTCACCCAGTCATTGTGTCATTCAACAACCATCTGTAAGGAACTCACTGTGTGCTAGGGATGGTCATATGCGATTCGGTGAATCAAACAGAAATGGTTCTTTGTAGTTTGTCTAACCACATATCGTTACAGTTTTGTTCAATTCAAGAAAATGTGGATGTTCACCAACTGACCCTTCTCCTACCTCTACCTGCACTGCCCCCTGCAATGAGAACGGACGCCTTGGTTGCGATGACACTAGCCAAGTAGGCCAACATCGCATCCTTCACAGCCCTTTTCTCCTCCAGGGACTGGAGCTTTGGATTTAATACAGACATGATGTGGTGAGGGTCACAGTAAGCACCATGTACCAGATAAGCATGGTAGGAACTCATCCTAATGTCGGAGAATGTGTTTCTCAGTGAGGACACCCTCTTAGGTAATGGCTCATCCCTTGGGGACCCACACAGATGTCCCAAGGCGTTTCTGAGGTCAGAGAAAAAAAAATACCCATTAGTTATTCTTAAGTTGGGGAGTATTTCAGCTTCCTAATAGGGCTATTTTCTGAGTACTTGATGAAACAAACAGCAACAGAAGGGCAGAGGTAACTGAAACAGGAGAGAAGAATACGTAGTGATTTTCCACATTCTTTCAGAACACGCTTTCCTCAAAACTCTCTCTACTGCCAGCATCACGAAATGTCAGAAACCGAGGGATTTGGAGAGAACAACTCAAAGAGCCAGGCCTCTGCCACAGGATGAGAGGAACCTGTCCACTAGGGAAGATGATAGATTTCCAGAAGGCAGAAAGCTAATCCTACAGAGCTGTTGATGATATCATAGGGCACTTCTAAATTCACTCTCACTGATTCTGTAAGCCCAGGAAATCAGGCGGAATGATTTGTGAGAAACAAGGGACCGTGTTCTAAATAGAAAGTTTAGTGCTGGCTTAGAAATTTATTCCATTGTTGACGTGCACTAATTAACCTTGCTTCTGATTGTAAAAAGTAAGATATGTCCAATGTAGAAAGTACAGGGCAAAAGACGAGAAGAAACATCACCCCCAAATCCCATAATCTGCAGAGAAACACTGTCAACATTTTACTATTAATACGTGCAGTTTTTTTCTACGCATATCTCTCACAAAATTAAAATATTTTCATAGTTTTATACATTTTTCTCAATATATCATGAGCTTTTCATGATGTTTTCTCTCAATTACATTTTCCATACTATTTTAAAGTCTTTATTATATGAACTCCTCAGGTCAAAACTTAAAAATAGTGATATTTGACGTTTTTAGCCTACAAAAATTGCTTCATATGGTTCACCTATACTATAATTGATTTTTCCAGCTTTCTATCCATTGACATTTAAACTGATACCAAATGTTTTCCATTATAAAAATGTTGCAGTGAGTTTCTTGCGTCCAGACCTTTGCACACAACCATGATTATTTCCTTATGGAAAATCCCTATGCCCCAGTTATGTTTTGTTGTGTAACACATCATCACAATGTTAGCTACAAAAAATTGCACAGTCTCTGTTTGCTTTTGTTTCTTTGTGAGACAGGTTCTCACTCCCTCTGTAGCCCAGGCTGTCCCCAGACTTGCTATCCTCATGTGTCAGCTTCCTGCATGTGGAGATCATCAGTGTGGGCCATCACACAGAGCAACATACGTTTTTAAACCTTAGTTTCTGTCGGTCAGATGTAGCTGGGTCCTCTGCGCTAGGGTCTCCCCCCAGGCTGAAATGAAGGTGTGAGCTACACTCAAGTCTCATCTGAAGATCTGCCCGGGAAGGCTCTGCTTCCAAGTTCACGTAGGTGTGGTTGGAAGCATTTAGTTCCTTGCTGGTTGTAGGACTGACAGTCTCCATTCCTCGCTGGCTGCTGATCTGAGCCCCCCGCAGTTCCTTTCCATGCGGGCTCCTCCACAGGACATCACACAGATGACAGCTATCTTCATTAAAGCCAGCATGGGAAAGAGTCAGCTGGCAAGATGGAAGTTAAATTCCGCCACACGTGGGACAGTTCATTCTCTTTGCCATATTCCCTTGGTTAGAGCAGATCCCAAGTCTTGCCCACGCTCAAGCAGAGGGGACTGCACAATGGTACGAATACCAAGAGGTGGGACTTGTTACGGATCCTCTTTGAGTACTGTGTGTCTACCATATACCACTTTTAAAAATGGAAATACCAGAGAGAATGATACGAACCTTTGATAGAGTTTTGAGATTTACTGACGAATTGGCCCCTGTCATAGTTGCATACTGGCAGTAAATGAGAGTTTAGTGGCTTGTAATCTGGCTAATGCTAAGTATTCTTTTTTGTTGTTTTTTTTTATTTGATTGGGAAAAGATAACGTCCTGCTTCTCGCGTTTCCTCAAGAACTACTTTTTTCTTTTATTAACGAGCCATTCATTGTATGGCTTCTTTTTGAAGTTACCAGTTCATGCGCTTTGCTTGATTAGCCATTTGTCTGTCGTGTATATCTTAGATAGTTTCTCTGGTTTTATTGTTTGTTTTAAATTCCTGGCATTGAAATTTACAAAATTATTTGGTTTTTTGAATGGTCAAATTCAGCAATAATTTATCATTTTTGTCTTTTACCTTTATTCCTAAAAAAAATCCTCAAAAATCTGATAGATTTTCATCTGAAGTTCATTGTTTATGGCTATTTATGGTCTTATTATTAACCTTGGACTCGCCTGTCGCTGGTTTACTTTTGCTCACTCATCTCACCTGGGCGAAGGTGTGATGACAAGTGTGTGTTTGCGATGGTGTCTACCCCTGACTGGTAGTGAGGGCTCTTCTCTTTTGCTGGTATGGAGTGAGAGGTGAAGGATGGAAATGTTGTCGTGTTATTTCAGCTGTCTGCGCTCATGAGACCTTCTGAGGAATTACGAAATGAAAGAGATAGTCGTGGCTGTCTTTGTCAGGAATATCCTCAGTATTTTACCATTAAGCATGATCTCTTTGTTGGTTTGATATATATATTCTTGATCCAGTTTATCCCTCATGCAAGAACATTTTAACTATATCTATAATAGATGTCAGTTTGGGGAAAGAGAACATTAGTTTTAATGATCCTAATATTTATTTCTTATTTGACTTATTGGAATAAACTTCATTGTCATTGATACATTTAACTCTAAAAGCTTCCGGTTTCCATTTGCTAATATTTTATTAATGATTCTGGCATTTACATTTAAAGTGAAATTGATTGGTTATTTATTAGTATTCGGGTTGTGCTAGTCTCAAAAACTTTGAGAAACTTTCCCCTTTTCCTGTATCTTGGAAAAATTTATAAGCTATAATATTGCAGGGTTTTGGAAGTTTAAAGAATTTACTCTAGACTGGCAAAGACCCAGAAGTTGTAACAGAATAACCTTTTAACAACTCTTCAAATTCTTTGCCGTCACTAGTCAATTTTCTGCCTCTTATGTGAATATGGTAATTTATATTTCCCCTAAAAATCAACCTTTTTTTTGCAAGTTTAAAATTTATCAGCTAAAAGTTATAGTAGTCCCTACAATATTTAAATCTAACATTTGATTAATCTGTAATTATCTTCCTAATTATATATACTCATTTGTTCTTTCTTTGTCTTTGGTTACATATGATGCATCACCAATTTTATTGTGGATTTTTAAAGGTATGATTTTTATATTTGTACATTAATTCTATTAGCTTTTAATTTTTTCTAGTTCATTATTATCTTGATTTATCTTTATTTTTACTCTCTTGTTTCATTTTTGAATTATGAAACAGTATAACACACTCAAAATTAGAATAGTATAATGTATCCTTAGATAGCCATCACTCTTGCACATCAAGTATAAAGATTTTGCCCCATTTTTTTGTCTATCCTTTAAAAAAGTGGTTGCAGTACCTTAAAGAAAACCCTAGAAATCACATCATTTCATACACTTCAGAAGGCATCCATAAAAAATAGTGTCCTTATCTCCTCAGCTATGTTTTGTGGTCTTTTCTCAATTGGATTGATTTTTTTGTTCTTTCTTACATAATAACAAAGGCATTTAAAATTATGAATTTGCTTCTGAATACAGAAGTAGCAGCACATATTAATAAATTTGATGTGTAGTATTCTCAATGTCCATATGTTCAAAGTCAGCTACAGTTAAAGTTTTGAGTCTTGGTCTAATAACTACAAAAAATAAACATGTACCTTCATGGTTATCCCTGTAGTTTCCTTGTCTAAATACTTTAGAAGCAATTCTAATATTATTGCGAAGTGGGCTGTTTCACAGGTTGGGTTGTCTAGTACTAGAGTCTGGATATGAAAATGCCCCAAAGGCCCATGTGTTAAAGGCTTGGTCTCCAGCTTGTGACTACTGAGAGGTGGTGGGAACACACAGGGCCTAGTGGAAGGTCTTTATGTCATTGGGAGTATGCCCTTTGGAGGGCCTTGTATGACTCCATCCCTTTCTCTTCCTCTCTTTTGCATCCTGGCCATAAAGTAAGCAGCTTTGCTTGTGTGCTCCCAACCTGATGCGTTGCCGCACCATAGGCCCAAAAGTAATGGGGCTAACTGACCACGGACTATAACTTCCAAAACTATGAGCAAGCATAAACTTTTCCTCTTTATAAGTTGTTCATTTTAGATAGTTGTGACAGTGATGGAAAGCTGACTAACGCACCTGGACAGCAGGATCTAAAGTTGAGATTAGCATACAGGAGACTTCCAAGCAAGTGACCTTGGGGCTCAGGGATGTTTGTGGAAGGGCAGGAAGGAAGCAGGACGAGGCAGAGGGGGAAGCGGAGCTGCAATGGAGTCTCAGGAGAGGCCTCAACCTATTCCACAGAGAATGCTGGAGGATTGTTTAGAGTTGTCTGCAGTTGGGTGTGAGAAGACTGGCTGGAAGAGGAGCCTGTATTCCCCATATCAGTCATTGAATGCAGGCAGCTTCAGCAAGGGGACATGGCTCTGGACTCTGAAGAGGGCATAGTCCCTGAAAGGGCTTGATTGCTGAGTATTTCTGCTGGGAAGACTCCCAGTAACCAGGAGAACACACCTGTTGAGAAGGAGGTTTACTTTCCTTCTCAAAGGTAAACCTGGGCAGGGCATAGCAGCCTCCACCACAGCTGGAGAATTCATAGTTGGGGGATTTGTATTTTTTTTAAATAAATAATTCAAACTTGTTTAAAATTCATGTTTATTCTTCGGAAGACTAAAAATCTATTACACACATATTGTTCAAATTTACTATTTTTTGTTTATTTGGTCTGTTGAAGAATGTTAAGAAGGATTCTAATATATTGTGATTTGGCTGTTTCTCCTTGTATTCTCTTTTTTAATTTTCTGTGGTTTTTGCTTGACACCTTTTGTAGCTCACCATTCAATATATAAATTGCTACACTATTGTATCTTTGTTATGGCTTGAATCTACTACTTAAATCTCTTCACACTTAGCTACATCCCTAGCCCTTTAAAATTTTTTTTTTTTATTTTGAGACAATTCCCCTAAGTCACTAAGTTTCTCAGACTGGGCTTGAATTTGTGATCCTCCTGTCTCAGCCTCCCAGAGCACTGAGATTACAGATGTGTGTCACCCAGCTCAGAATCTACTGCTTAATGTTCATTTTGCGATTTTATATTTAATTTGGCCAACACATTTTTCATTTTCAGGGCACTTACCAGATTCCTAGTTTTATGGATGTAATACTTCCCTTTCACCTAATCAAGATAATTTCTCTACTTTTCATGAAATAACTCTCTATTGTTAGGTCTTCTTTATCCCATTCCTCTGAACTTTGAGTCTTTTCATATTACCCAAACATTTTTATCTGTTTGCTCATGCTTAGAGAGCAAGGTCTGTCTTTAACGGACACTGGAAGCCTGTATGGGTTCTAAGAGGAATTTGGTAGATCTTTGATTGGATATTTCAGACCAGATGAAAGGAGAAGAAAACATTTAGATGTATTGTAATTTTCTTTTTCCAAGGTTCAGCTGCTTGGAGAGATAAGAGAGGTGTTCAGAGCCAAAGCTATGTTTGGCAAGGAGGGTTACCTGTGCAAAAGAGTTTCTGTTTCTTGTTTGTGGGAAGCCAGAAGTGACCTCATTCTTTGGTCAGCAAGGCCCCAGTGGCCACTCCCACCTTTTTTCACACTCCAAGTACTCTATGAACCAGAGTTGCAGGTTCAGTTTGGAGTGTCCATCGGCTCCACCTCGTGTTCCAAAGATGCTGATGGGTTCCACAATCGTTCTCAATAACTTCGTAGCACATCCTGGCTTCCAGCCAGGTGTTTGGAGTGTTTGGCCAAGGTCTCCACCTTGTCCCGTGGTGATATTCTTCAATACTTCTCTGGCTTGTGAGAGTTGCCTTTCTCTAGCTTCCAGCAGAAACAGAATGTCTTGTGGTTAAATAAAGGAATAATGTAGTTTTCATTGTATTCATATATTCTGTTGGTCAGCTTAGCAGCAGTTTGTGGACCAGAAAAAAAAAAGGAAATACATGACACCCTTGGGCGCTTGTGACTGCCAGTCTGAATCTGAGTGGTCCTCAAGGGAAAAAATTATTCAGGGTTTGAGAAGGAAAGTAGAAAAGAAGCAGATGGATGCAGAAAAGACAAGGAAGACGTGAAAGAAGAAAGAAGACACAGAACAGAAAGGAGAATAGTCCTGCCAATGGTCTTTGATGCCCCTATGTGCTTTGCAATATTACCTGCTGCCCCCACCCATTGTTTTCACATTTTACCACCAATATTACTGTTTTTGTTTATTTAGGGAGCTTGGCATATCGCTTGCCACATCAGAGTATGAGCCGATGTGCTAGGTAACCAACTTGGTTCCAGGGTTCTTGGGTAGGGGGACGTCCCATATCCGCCGGCGGGTCTTTAGAAGTACAATGATGCTTGATGCTGAGGGTGCTGTTCTGGGCAAGCTCCTTGTCAATTCCCTTCACTTCTACCACTCACTCTTCTGGGAAAAGGCGGGGGCAAAGAATTTCTTGTCTCATTCCTAAAAGGTGTTAGAAGGGAGTTGTGATGGGAGCAGCAGGAAGTATCAAAGGCAAAGCAGAAAATTTTGCCCCCTGCTGGTGGAAACAAACAAACAAACTGCTTTTTTTTGTGTTGTTTTTCTTAAAATATTGGGTGTATAGGTAGTTGATTTACCTTGTGTTGCTGAAATGGTGATAGTGGATGGAGGGAAGGGAGAAAGGGGAAGGAAGAGAAGGGATAGAAGAGAAAGAGAGAGAGAGACATGAAGGTAGCCCAGACTGCAAAATACTACACCATGTGATGGGGAAAACGCTGCAGGAGAAGTTAAGGACCTTATCAGAAAATAGATTTTCCTGTCCAGAACTCAAATCAGATAGTGGAGGCCTTGTGGGCAGGGCTGGAGAGTAGAAGCTGAGAGGCAGGAGGAGTGACATGCTCCCCTAGCCCTTCAGAAAAAGGACTGGATTTTTGCTGAATTTTTTATGGATGTCTGTATGCCTCCCCATCACATTACAGTCTGGGTGAAAAATTATCCCAGACCCACCATAGAAAATAGATCTGCGTGAATCAAGATCTCATTGCCAAAGGCCACATCATCACATGAAATTTCTTTATGGGTCAACACAGCTGATTTATTTATGTGTGTACGCTGTGGATGTCTATTAGGCCTCCCAGACTGTGATCACCAGGGGAACAGCTGGCTTATATATGTGTTGCCTGAGTGTGTGGAAAAGCCCTGTAACACATGCACTGAAGAGAAGGGGAAGAATTGCGTGGAAATGTATCTGGCTGCTTCTAAGCACTCCAGGAGTGCCAGGAGTTGAAACACCTGGGTTCTTATTCCAGCTCCATCAGTTCCCAGACCCATGAACTTGGACAGCAGTATCACTTTGTCAAATCTCAGCTTCCTTGACTGTAAAATGAGGATAGCAATTTTCCCTACTGGTGCAGCAGGTCAGTGAGTTGTGATAGTGGCTAAAATACTATGGGAATGACTAACTTGGTAGGAATGAACGATACCTATTTTATCTATCTATTTATTCATTCAGCAGATATTTATTGAGCAACCACTATGTGTCTTGTACCTTCACAGATGCTGGGGACTCAGCAAAGATCAAATGGGCATGTCGTCCCTTGGCTGTGCTCATAGCCCAGTGGAAGAATAGATACGTTCATTCTTCCTCCTCATCTTGCTAATAGACTCGTTTCATTATCTTTGAAATTCAAAACTTCTACCAAGATTTCTAGATGTTTGTCTTTTCTCATTATTTGTTCCTGGAACTTGCTAAGTCTATTTGATTTACTGACAGAAGCTGTTTTTCAACTCAGCAAAGTTTTCTTCATGATTTCTGGGTGCTCTTGTATCTCCTTCGTATTAGGCAATCCCAAGTGCTCTGGATTCGTGCCCCATGTTCCGTTATTTTTCCTTGTTCTTTTTATGTCTTCATGGAAAGCTACAAGGGGCTGATGTCCCTAGGCATTTGCTAATGGTATTCTTGCTGTCCAGTTAGACCTAATTTATTATCCGATCATTGCATCCCTCACTGCCCCTCATCTTCCAAAGATACACCTTGAAAATGGGAACCAAGAGGGTGCAGAATTAGCCCTTGAAGTGTCGAGCTGTGCGTTGATGGGGGACACACTGACTGAGAGCCTCATCTTCCAAAGATACACCTTGAAAATGGGAACCAAGAGGGTGCAGAATTAGCCCTTGAAGTGTCGAGCTGTGCGTTGATCTGACTGAGACCCAACGGTGCTCACTTCACTTCCACATGCCAGAATTCTGCCTACCTGGGCACCAAAACTGCAGAAATGAAGGAAATTGGAGCTAGGACTGGGCTCACGCACAAGTATCACCTCTTGGAGCCCTGTAATAGTTGAACCAAACCAATTATTGTCATGAGCAGCAGCCACACCCCATACACTGCCAAGAAACTTTTCCCTGCACTCCCCAGAGAACAGGAGAGAAGATCAGTAAACAAATGAGTGACGTTGTGGCAGGGTTGATACACCACACAGCACCAACCAGGCACCATTGCAGTCTGTGTAAATGGTGCACTGTTGAACACGCACACACACACACACACATACGAGGCTCCTGGTGGGCTGGCAGGGATAGTGCCTGAGTGATGGGATTATGGGTGACTTCAGTTTATTCTCTATTTTTTCATTTTTATTTTTTTTTAGCTGTTAAATTTTCCAGATGGCCCATTGTTTTCACATTTTACCACCAATATTACTGTTATTGTTTATTTAGGGAGCTTGGCATATCGCTTGCCACATCAAAGTGTGAGCCGATGTGCTAGGTAAAATTCTGCATCCCAGGAGCCCTCTCAGTCCAGGACAAACCAGGCCTATTGGGTATTCTACCAATAAGGCATATAAACAATGTGGCAGATTAGTAACCAATAAAAACAAAGTACTGAGGGAAATATCCAAAGCCGAGTTTGAGAAAGCTGCCGTGAAAGCTGCCGCGACCTGGCTCAGAGGCTGGATTAGGGCATCTACTATTTATACCTGCACTTGAGCTCTACATTTTCAGATGTGGCTGGAAAGTGAGAAAGCTTTCCTCACCTCCCCGGATGGCGGGGAGGAAACAGCGAGCAGAATGCAAGCATAGATTTGTACGCAGCGGCCCCACACCCCAAAGACCTGCCCTAATTATTTCCATTCTCTGACCGACTAGACTGCCAACTTCCACATGGGCAGGAGTAAATAAAGGGAGGAGAAATGTTCCTTATAACCTCTCTAGGATGAAGAGAGGCACAGAGAGAGGCACAGAGAGAGGCACAGAGAGAGAGAGAGAGAGAGAGAGAGAGAGAGAGAGAGAGAGCGCTACCCTTTATTGACTGCTCATTGTGATCCAAGCATCATATGAAGGTTCTTACATATATTGACTTATTTGGTCTTCATAATAATTTTTGAGAAGAACTTGCATTACCCTTGTCATTCAGACTAGGAAACTGAGGCACAAAAGGGTGAAGCTATCTATAGATGACCTTCAACTAACCAACACAGAGCTGGGATTCAAATCAGTTTTCTGTGGGTCTTATTAGGTGATACAACTCTAGTCACAGATCTAAATTGGTATGACTTTTGTTGAGTACCTTAACTTTCTATGCCTCAGTTTCTTCATCTGTCACTTGGTAGATGTGAAAGCACCTTAATTATCTTACTCATGTATGTTATTTTAATATAACATACACTATCCATGGCATTTTGATTTCAAGAACAAAACAATGAACCTCATAGTTTCAAAAGACAGCCCCAGAATGTGGAGTCCGTGGACATTGCTGAGATGTACTCTTTATTGACAAGCAGAGTAAGGTAACAGGGTGAGGCCTGTGTCTGGACTAAGGCCTGTGATTTCTTTCGTGTTCCTAGAGGGATCAGGGGTGCAATGGGTACAAATGGAGCCTTGATCCCTCTAGATAATTAAGGTATTTTCACATCCACCAAATGGCAGATGAAGAAACCAGTCATGGAACCACAGGCTTTGGGAGCTATGGCTCACTGAAAGTCACCCAGTCTAATGCCTTAATCTGGTAGATAAGCATCTTAGAGAGACCCCAAGACTTTCCTGAGCGTATACAGCCAGTTAGTGGTAGAGGCAAAAATGAGAACTCAAGTCTCCTGACTCCAAGGTCAGTGACCTTTCTGTCTGACCAATTGGCCATAATGTAGTTTAAGTCCCAGGTTGAGGAGGCCGTTTGTACAGTGAGGTCAGTGTGTTAAAGAGAGTCCTGGGCAGGCCTGGTGGGGGAGGGGAGGAAGAGGAAAGGAGGAAGAAGGGCAGAGATGGGGAGGGAACAGAGAAGGCCAAAAGAGAGAAACAAGGTTTGCAATAAATATGAGGGATGCTATGGAAATTACTTTTTGAATGGCATTTAATTGGTTTATTAGTGTAATTCAGTTGCAGTTTGATTTGATTCAAACCTCTGATGTGTGTGATCTACCGCCCACCAAGGACACTGCCGGCTTCTGTGCACAGCAACAAATGGCAGATCTGAGAGGAGGGAGTGGGGGAATGGGAGGAGAGACAGAGACAGAGACAGAGAGACAGAGATAGAGAGAGACCAAGAGAGACAGAGAAAGAGACAGACAGAACACAGGAAGAGAAAAGAAATCATACGACGGGGACAAGTTGCATATGTGTGTGCGTGCACACATACACACACACACATCTATATTCAGGGCAGCTCCTGGGCCCTTGAGGACCCGCTGACTGGACGTTCTCTGGATCTCTGACGCTTGGTATCAAGAGGCTGCCTCTTTGCAGGCTATTTCACAACTCCCTGAAAAGGCAGCCCCTGCATGTCAGCAGTGCCCTCCTCAGCCTGGCACTTAGCAGGGAGCAGCTCCTGGTGGGGCCTGGGAGACCACGAGGGCAGAGCTAGGGAGCCACAGACAACAGCTTCTCGGAGCTGCGGAGGTCTGCAGTTCGGATCTGAAAGCAGCTCTCTTCCTTTCACACCTGGAGAAGGTGGGGCCCAGAGAGGAGAGTGGAAATGGGGCGTAGCTTGAAATTGCTTGTCATGCTTCTCCGAGCTCCCGTAGCTGCCTGTAGTTCAGTGCTGGGCCGAGGCTCTGCACAGAGACCGGCTGGGCAGCCTTGGTCAGGTCATTTCCCCTCTCTGAGTCTCACTCTCTGCAAAGTGTTAGTTGAGATAGTCCCTGTGTTGGAGGGTCGTATTTAGAAAAAACCTGACACATAAAAAGTGCTTGCTATATGATGATTTTTTCTTTTATTAACAATAAAAGAAAGGACCTGAGGCACCTGGTAGACTTGGGGCGGGTTTTCCTTAGCCGGGATTTGAGATGGGCAGTGTGGCACTTAGTTTATAAGAACATAAACTATATAAACCAGAATAACTGTATTGGATTTCATCTCTGTCACTGAATAGCCTTGGGTCGGTTAATTATCTTGCTGTGCCTCAGTTTTTTCATCAGCAAAATGGGGATAAAACTAGATTCTACTTCATTGCACTGTTCACGAGAATGAAATTGATATGGAGTAAATGCTTAGAACAGGGTGCGGCCTACAGTAGTATTGGATAAATGTTAGCTGTCTTTATTAGTATCATCACTGGGTTCAACTATACGGAGGTGAGGACCAAGGCTCAAAATGGACGTAGCCACAGCCCCACGCAGTCTGTACAGAGCTGGATTTGGACCCAGACCTGCCTGCAGACTCAGGACTGCCCAAGAATCCGGAATCCCTGTTCGAGAATCTTCCCACACTGTTATGCTTTGCAAAGACAGAGACCTACCCCAGTCCCTTCCCTAGTGCCACCGTTATGTGGCATATTCCATCTGTCATACGTTGCTGAAAACGCATCCTTTCCAGAAGGCAAAAGTGCAGAACGTGCCGCAGTCCCGACTTTGGGACTCCCAGTGCTTTGTCACAGCTCACTACCCCACCCACATACACAGGCTCACACACAGACACGCCCTTCTCCTCTGCCTGTAATTACTGAAGCCAAGTCCAGTCGGCTGGGAACTTGGGCTGAATTCGTCTCCAATGCTGATTCCAGGGACTTGTAATTTTCATCAGCGCCACATGACTTTTTATGGCCCTGAAAGATGCACATGTAGCTAATGAGCTGTGATTCTGAAGAGTTCCTTCCCTGATTGGGACTAATTATTTTTATAAAGAAAATAATTAACAATCCCGGCAACTCACTGGTGGGGAAAGGAGGGCTGTTTTAGGTACTGTTAATTATCCCAGGGCAGCTTTTCAGGACCTCTTCATCTCTTCTCAGCCTGGACAGAATGAAGGGGAGCAGAGAGCCTGCTTCACCCCCATCGAAGAGCTTTGGCTATGACCCCCTAAAGGAGGCCAGGGAAAGAGCAAGTCTGACCTCCTTAGCCAGTGGAAGGGGGTCTCCTGGCCTCAGTCTGTACTGAAGTTCACCCAGAGAATCTGGTAGCTAGAAGGGACCCTAGAACTCTGGAGTAAGTCTGGTGGTCTGGGTAGAATTCCAGCTCTCTCATCTGGAACAAGTTGATTTCTTTGAGTTCCAGGTTTGCAGCAGACCCTGGAAGGCTCATTGCATGGATAAAATGAGATTATCTGCAAAATATCTAGAGTTTGATGCCTTTGGTAAAAAGATTCAAGAGTTTGGTCTCATCTATTTCAGTTAAGGGCCAGAGAAGGGAGAGAAACTGACCGAGGACACACAGTCAGTCTCCAGCAAAACCAGGATCAGACCCAGGTCTCTTGCTTTACTGCTATTTTGGCTTTTTAAAAAATTTTAATTGTTTGCATGTTTGTTGTTAATTTCGCCATGGTGTCCAAACTCTCAGTTACCCAATCTCTCTCGAAAAATCCAGAACTCTGATGATATGACATTTCTTTAGCTTGAATTATCTGGGCACAATTTGGTCTGTAAATTTCTTCTGGCTTTTAAGAAAGTGGGAACTTGGGGCAAAGAGAACTGGACTTAAATCCAACTCTTAGCTGTCATCTGCTCTTTCATTTTGGATGTGTGAATTAACTTCTCTGAGCCTCAGTTTTCTTACCCGCAAAATTAGGATAGTAACAATAGTAGCAATTGTATAAAGAAGTTGTGAGGACTGATTTAACCATTCTAGAACTATTTATTCTAGAAATATTTACCAAGCACCTACTGTGTGCGAGGTGCTGTTCTAGGTGCATCTAGAGTTGTAGCAATAAATACGCTACAACTTATGGAGCTTACATTTCAGTGGAGGGAGAAAGGTTGTAAACAGACAGACAAGTAAATATATATTCTGACAAATGGTGGTAAGAGTTAGGGAGAAGAGTGGCTCATAGTAAGAGGGACAGACAAAGGCTGACATTGGGTCGGAGCTCCTGGTACCTCTTTACAGCTGGCATTTAGGAAGAACCTCACACGTGAAGTGGCATTTGGGCAAAGATTTGAAGGAAGTATGGGGACAATCCAGGGGACAACTGGGGAAAAGAAAACATCACAGCTAGGAGGTATAACCAGGACAAAAGCCTTGCGGTGGTAGCATGCTTGGCCAGCAGGGTTGGAGAGGAGAGGAAAGTGATATGGCGGAATTAGAGAGAGAACAGGGAGCCACTTTGTACAGAGATTCTTTGTTGTTGCTGTTTTTATTATAAGGACTTTGATTTGAACTTAGAGATGAAGCCTGGGTTTGGGAAGAGGAGTGACATGATCTGATTTCCATTTGACAGGATGACTCCAGATGTAGGGTAGAGAATGGATTTAAGGAGACCAGGCGAGGACTAATGAGATAATGCATGCGAAGCCCTTAACGTACAACCTGATGTTTTTAAATGGTTGGCAGTGTATTAGTTTGTTAAGGCTGTGTGTTAGGATTCTCCAGAGCA
Source organism: Hystrix cristata (assembly GCA_004026905.1). Lineage (NCBI taxonomy): Eukaryota > Metazoa > Chordata > Mammalia > Rodentia > Hystricidae > Hystrix > Hystrix cristata. Next base: position 28,950 of record PVJO010012011.1, on the reverse strand, counting down.
ACAGAACCAATAGAATATGTGTACGTGTCTGTGTATATGTATGTGTGTATCCATGTAACCATCACATACATATGTGTATATGTAAATGTGTTAGGAAATTTTCTGTCTCAATCTTGCATAATGGAAAAGCTACACGATGGCCATTTGCAAGCCAGAGAGCCAGTAACAATGGCCCAGTCCAAGACGTCATAGGCCTCAGAACCACAGGGACAGACAGTACACCCTCAGTCCAAGGCCAAAAGCCCTTGAAATTTCAGAGGACCGTGGTGCAGTCCCAGAATCCAAAGGCCAAAGAATGGAGTCTGATGTCCGAGGGCAGCAACAACACAGAAAATGCAGCCACTCCTGAAGGAAGAGCCAGAGAATGTTCTCCCTCTTCTGCTTCCTATTCCGTCCCAGTTCCCAGTGGGCTGGATGGTCCCTGCTCATACTGAGGCTGTGCTACCCTCACCCAGTTCTCTGACCACCCCCCAATACCATCTCCTTCGAAAATACCTTCACTAACACACTCAGAAGTATGTTTTGCAATTCTCTGGGCATCCTTCAATCCAGTCGAATTAGCACTCAAATTAAACATTCACTGCCATAACAAAATGCTATAAACTGGGTGACTAAACAGCAGAAATTTATTTTCTCATGGTTCTTGAGTCAAAAAATCAGTCCCAAAGCCTCCTCCTAGGTTAGACTGGGCACTACTGATTGGTGTCCAGAATTGGTCAGTGTGGCTAAAATTGAAACACAGGTCATGCTTCCATCACAGTAAACATTACAGTAGTGACAATGAGACCTGTAACATTTTGCTTAAGAGTAATGAAAAATGTTGACTTTGAATATTAAAAAGGAATGATTAAGAAAATAGGATCTAGATCATGTCCAAAATATCAATACTTTGTACAATTCCGATTCCAGGCTCCTAAAGTGTAAATTGCTAGAAGAAACTTGGATCTAAGATCCCAGGAGTTTTGAAACTGTCATCCATAATTCAAGTGGAGATAAAAGAATTGTGGGGAGAAAGGATGCCTGGATCAAGCATCAGTTCTCTTAAAAAGGGGTCTCTTGAAACAAAAACCCTCATTATAGTGACCTTGATGAATACTGAAGGAAATTACACGTGAAATTCCTTAAATAAAAATTTATTTAATTAAAAAAAAATCAGTCCCAGATCAGGACGTCAGCAGATTGGGTTTCATCTGAGACCTCTGCCCTCAGCTTATAGGTGTCCGCCATCTCCCTGTGTCTTTATGTCCTCCTTCTGCACGCACACGTATCCTAATCTCCTCTTCTTGTGAGGACACCGGTCTTATTGGCTTAAGGCCCATGCATTTGACCTCAGTTTGCCTTAATAACCTCAAGACTTTCTCTTCAAATACAGTTACATTCTGAATCACTGAGAGTTAGGACTTCTACTTGAGTTGGAGTGGAGAGGGTGTAATTCGGCCCATAACATACACTAATATAATTCCTATTGTTATTCTTACCTTTATGCTCCAGTTAGGATCATTTTGTCTAGGCCAGTCATGTACTCTTCAGACCTGAGTGAAATCCCAAAAGGTGACAACATATCCTTTGATACTCTCCCAGCCCTCCCAATCTTTAATCAATGCATATTTATTAAACACATACCTGATCCTATGTTCCAGGATATCATCCTCAAAAATGTACAGTCAGAAGTTCAGTGTCCCAGACATGACCTGGTTTTCAGCACTTGGCCATCATGAAGAGAGTGTCCTGGATCTGTTTGAGATTTCCTTTTAAGAAAGAGTTGCTGATCTACCTCACACACCTAGAACCTACATTTAATCACATAAACAAACATCCTGATGCACCCATGAATGTTAATATATTTCTCTAGACAACATGTGTCTTTGGAGACCTTGTAGTTCAATGGAATAGGCACGGCAGAACTTTAGGCAGAGTGACTGCCCTGTAGAGGATGCATCTTTTAGTATTCAAGCTCAAAGTGCACATTGTTTTATATCCTTCTAGTGTGAGGCATCTTAGTTGATACATAATAGATGCTTAACAAATATTGGTGGGACGAATAGATGGGTCCCAAACTATACTATCTGCAACTTTGTTATCTAATACAGTAGTCAGCTGCAGGTATTTATATTTAAATTAAAAATTAAAGAAAATTAGTTTTCATTATATGTGTATTAGTCACTTAGTATTCAGTTTATTATAAAAATGAAAAATCAAATTCCTCCAGTCACCCCAGCCCCATTTCAAATGCTTAGTAACCACATGTTGGATGGTACAGACAGAGATGCAAAAGTATCATCACAGAAAGATGGCTGATCTACAACAGTGGTTCTCAACTGGAAGCAAGTTGATTCTCAAGGGTATTTGGCAGTGGTTGGAGATACTTTTCATTGTCCCAGCTTAGGGGCTAGTCCCCAGGAACTGAAACAATTTGTATTTACATGAGATTATGATGCTAATTTATGGGCGACAGCTCACATATCTACAATACTCAACAGTTTATAAAATAGAATTATCCTATGTAATCCTTCTAGCTCTGGGAAATAATTATAGCCAGAACCACTCCCACTTTATAGGAAAAAAGGAGCAAGCTCAGAGATATTACATGTGTCAACAAGAGAGAGAGAGAAAGTAGACCTCAAAAGTGCAAATTATGGGGAAGTTGGGGCATTTTTTTTCCAGTTGAGGAAGAATTTTCTAACCACCAGAGTTTTCTAAAAGTGTACAGAATGACTTTTCTCCTGTTGGAGGTATTCCAGTTAAGATTACTTTGTTCAGCCATGTTTTCCTCAGTGTTCCATGGAGTATTAGCCAGCTAGACCAGAGAACAAAGGTTCTGTGGCCAAAATTTTTTGAAAAAGCTGTTCCCTTCCTGGGTCTGCAGACTGCACTGAACATAATAAAGGCTCTGCAAATCCTACAGTAGCAAAACCTAGGTTTTTTTATTTTTATCCTGGTGTTTCTCAGTTTCATTGGGTAGAGAGTCCCATCTTGATTCCATGATGGAGACATGAGCATCTTTAATGATGGTAGAACCAGTGTTCTATAGAGCACATTTGGGGAGCATAGTCGGACATAGAATATAATGTCCCTTGGTATCGCTGCCTTCTGTTACTATCTAGGTAACCATGTGCATGTCCTGGTATTTAGAGAGAGGCACTTAGAGTATCTGAATTTAGACTGAATGACTTACCATTGGCCACACAGCTAGAGTGTACCATTTTTGAGCATGGCCAGCATTTATTCATCATTTTTTTTCTTTCTGTCTCTAGAGGATATGTTTGGATTAAATATGAAGTCTTTCTCTTCATAAGTCTGAATCAGATGCAATATGCTCAATTCGTCGGCCTGATGCCACACTCCCATGGAGAATTACATCACCTATCTTGTGTAGAATAATCACCATGGCAACTGTGGCTGCTCTTGTAGGATGGAGATGGCTCCCATGCAGCAGGGAATGGGTGCTACCTCGCCCAAAAGTGGGACAGGGCAGTGAGCTTCCACTGATAAGGACCACTAGCTTTCATATGTGTCTGGTGATAATCGAGTTACATGTGTTAGTGTACAATTCAGTGTTTCCAAGACTCACCTGGACAAAGAGTCATGCAAATTTACTATTTGTTAATTAATTGATTTTTATTTATTCATCTACTTATTTCCTGCTCGCCTTAGTTCCAACCAAATACCAACATAGAGAAATGACCTAGGATATCCAACTGTAGAGAGAAAGAGGCTGTGATGTGATAAAGAGAGTCTGTGGGTAATAAATTGGAGTTTTGGATGCTATGTTTCCCAAAGTTTTAGACCCTTATTATCCACTGGAGAGATTTTAGGCAGGTCCGTTGATATGAGATGAAACCTCATGGAATCACATGGTGAGAAACAATTGCCCTTTCGATTCACTTCCTTTCCAACTGTCAGAGTCACCTCAGCTTCAGAGCTGCTGTTTTTAACACCTCTCAACACTTGTTAATCCTCCTTCTCTAACAAAAGAGTGAGCAGGTGTGAGACGCAGAGCCGGGGGCAGGTAGCGGTGGATGGCTGGAATTTAATAATGTTCCTTTGTTTTCATCATATTTGCTGTTAAGGCTATCTTCCATTTATGAAGGGGACACTCATTTTCCATTTACAACGGTGATGAGAAGTTTCCTTTTTAATTTACTCTATTAAGTTAAAAGGTAAGTCAATTTCAAGAATAATGATAAGCAACTAATCATATAAGAAACACAGGTGTGAATGTACAAGGATCAGAGCGGGTCTTATTTGAGCACCTGCAGGTTGGGAAGCATGTGGGAGACATGGCTTAGGAAAAGGCAAACTTGGTGATATGGTGGCTCCATCCTGACCCTTGTCTTAAGCGAGGTTCTGAGTCTGTGAGATTTGTAGTCCATTAAGCGGCCATAATCAATTTCTCATTTGACATGGTCTCTGTGAAATAATCATACAAGGCACATAGTAGGGATTCAAAAAGTGGCAACTGCCACTGTGTTTATTTTGTGACTAACCTATCAATTTGTATACATGATGCTTCTAAGGGTCCTGGGTTTGGGGTAAAACAACATTTTTGTGATCAAAATCACACAGCAACATTTCTTGAGTAGCTATTCTGTGCCAGACACTATTATCTAAGGATTTGGGGAGGCAGGAGATGTTATTATGTTATTCTCCCATTGTACAGATGGTGCAGATGGAGGTAAAAGCTTACCAAGAATCACACATCTAGGAAGGGGAAGAGGCAGGCCTGAAAGACAGGCAGCCTGTTTCTAATGTACAGCTCTAGCCATTCTCACATACTAGAAGTGTCTAGACGTCATAAATCAGCAGCAAATTTTTATTAGTGATGATGATGGTGATTAGTTATTAGTTAAGAGTCCTTTGGTTATAAAGGATATAAACCACCCAAGGTGGCTCCACTAATAAAGAGAGGTCATATTGGTCCTCATCTGTGAAAAGCCAAATGGCTTCAGGTCAAACTGGATCTAGAAGTTTAAGCAACTCCACCCTGCTGTTCACTTCTTGGCACTAATCTCCTTGGGGTCAGTTCCATTCCTAGGTAACCTCCACTCTTGGGGACAAGAAGTTCTCCCAGGACACCACAATTTTAGTCCTTTAGTAACCTCTAGCCATAGAGAGTCCCTTCTCAATGGTTTTAATACACATTCCAGAACTGAATCTCGCTGCTCTGACTGGCCTGGTTTAGGCAGGTGCCTCTCTGTGGGCCAGTGACTACCGAAGGGCATGTGATGTTAGATGCTTGGCATGGCCAGGACTGAAGCCTTTGCTCATCCCTGGAGCAGGGGAGAAGGCACATTCTGCCTTAGTCAGATGGGTTGATGTAGTAGAAAATGGGCTGGACCCGCAGAGGAGTCTGCTGCTCACCATAACAAGAGAGATCAGATGCTTAGTGGAGAAAATGATGCCCTCCCCCAGGAAATGTTACTTATAATCTTTATTGTGAAGGTGGAAGTCTGCATCAGGAGGTGGCAGACAGGATCCACTACTTCTCTCCCACCGGGTTGTTCCAGGACAAAGGACAGCTCCAGAAACTGTGATGGGTCTCAGTGTCTGCCTCTGTAACACGGAATGGTAACTGCTTCCTCACACACCTTGCAAGACTGTTCTGAAGAGCACGTGCGATGGTGTTATTAATGAGGATGATTAACATCGTGGGTTTTTTTTATCCTCTCCAGAGTTTCTACAAAAATTTTAGTCCAGGTTCTTTTCCAAGTGGCTAGTACTGCTGACAACATCCCAGTTTAGCGAGTGCCTCCTGGACTTTTAAGATGCGCCTTTATCACCCACCCCTGTACACCACCAAGAACAGAGTGCTACACATTTGATAGGCACTCAGTAGCAGAAGACACACTGCGTGCCAAGTACTGTGCTGAGTATTTTGTGTGTACCACCTCATTTATTTGTCCTGATGACCCTTTATTTGTCATGGGAAATAGGAAGGAGGGTACCTAACACCAAACTAACCATTGGGATGATTTGGAGAGCAGAGTTAAAATCCTAATTCTACATCTAGTAGTAGAAGGACCACGACCTGTTACAACCTCTCTGAGCTTCAGTTTCCTCATCTAAAATGTGAAAAACACAGAAACTATCTGGGAGGACTCAGGGAGATAAAGCTTGTAAGGTACTTGGCCACATGCCCAGCGTCTAGTGGGCACCTGTACAAGGTCACACAGATGGGCCCTGTCTGCTTCCAGAACCCATGGCACACTGCATAGCAGAAACACCCCTCTTCTGGGTGTCTTTCTCTTTTGGGGCACCTAGGGACATCCTTTAACTTCCAGAAATTGCAGGGTCTCTCAGCCCCTCCACTCTATTCAGATCTGCTCTGCATACCCGGGCTACAAATTGCCTGCTGCAATGTCCTGAAATAACTCTGCTCTTCCGGCCAGCCCCCCTCCCTGCCTCCCTCCCACCAGGCCCAGAATAGCCACATACATCACGGCTCCAAAGCAGTCTGCAGGATGCTCCCTCCCCTTTGATAATAGCTCATCTTTGTCTAAGTGCTGGCATAGCCAAGGCCACCGTGCCTGGTGCAGCCACAATGAAGCTTAGGTATGCTGTGCTGTCGAGTAGAGCTGTCGTTCGATGTCACTTGCAAGGAGATGTTACCATCATTATGCCTGGGTGAGGGGTGGCAATACAGATGATGTTTTTCACCTTGCTGATGGAGAAACTAATAGTCTCTTGACAGGTCTGTCATGCTGGTCTTATTCCTGGGGCTTTACTGCTTACTAAGACCTCACATCCCCTGCCTTACTTTTTAATCTCCTTGTTGTGGTCTGGGGGTCTTTCAAGACCTGTTCCCTGCCAACTTCTCTGAACTTATCTTCTCTCTATCTTCTCATTTCCCATTTTGTTCCAGTCCTCCTTGCCTCTTTTTAGTTCTTTGAACCCATTAAGCTCTGTCTCCTGCTGCAGGGCCTTTGTGCATGCTTTTCTTACTACTCTCACCCAGGCTTTGCTTGAGTAGTTATTTCCTTCCTGCCACTTAGCTGTCAAGAAAATCTCTCCCGGTTTTCTGCTCTTCCTTCCTTTGTTGCACATATCATAAATTATAATTTCACATGTTTTTCAGAACACTTCTATCTTTAATGTCCACAACATGACACATTGTGATCTCCATTATAATAGTGACCTGCCTGTTTTGTTCACTAAGATTTACCCAGCACTCGCTATGGACTCATAGGTGGAGTTTATTAAATACTTGGAAGGAGGGCCATGCCTACAGCAAATGACCATGAGACAGTACACACACACTCAGTAAGCATCATTCCCATGCAACAGCTGATTAGGTAGAAGCAAAAAGTAACAGAAGATTTTCCAAAGTCACTCTCAAGGCTAAAGACATAACAGAAATAAAAACCCACGTCTCTGCTCTCTTGGGCCCAAGTCCTTTCTGTCTGTCACAGCTACTTTTAGAACAAGTATACAAGGGTCATGATCTTCTCAGAGTGATGCCAGGATGTCTCCCAGAAAGTACACTCTGTGGAATTCTTGACCTATGGACCAGCAGTCACTGGGGAAAAGAAAAGGGAAAGGTGTTCCAAGTTGAAGAAACACCTCTTCTTCCAAGAGAAGATGCAAAGCTTCTAACTGCGCAGCAAACATAGACCACATGATGAATGTTTTTTTGATTTCCTGTTTGTCCATTTGCTTATGTGTACCATATTTACTTGGTGTCTACTACGTATCAGACATTCGGGGGCACTAGGAATTCATATACACTGGTATTTCTTTTTTGGGGGGAGGGTACTGGGGAATTGAACCCAGGGCCTTGATTCTTGCTTTTTATTTTGAGACAGGGTCTTGCTAAGTTGCCAAAATGCCCAGGCCAGGCTTAAACATGCAATCCTCCTGCCTTAGTTTCCCAGAGTGCTGGGGTTACAGGCATATGCCATGATGCCTGGCTCTAATTTTTAAGTAAAGTTATTAATAAATAATAAAAGATTATCTAGTTATTACCAAATCTTCAAGATTAACACTAATTAGTCCATCCTCGCCAAGCTCGTCTTGTGTCCCAGATGCTGTGTTAAGCGCCTTATGTGGAATATCTCATTTTTAACCTTCATAACGATGAAGTATACTGGAAACTGGAATGGGAGTTGTACCCATTCTACGGAGCTGTAAGATGTAGGTTAAAGAGGTTAAATAACTTTCCCAGGTCATGCAGCCCACAGATGGAAAAGCTGAAATTAGAATCCAGGTAGTTTGAATCAAAAGTCCAAATTCACAAGCCATTGGCCACATTGACCCTTCTACAGCTCTGTTAAGGACAGAGTGCGTCATAGGACAGGTTTCCAAGGATGACACAGGCACACCTTAGAAGTATGAGATAGTGTCAGAAATCTCTTCCTCCTCTCCATTCCATATGAGGTTCCCTGGAGCTGGACACCCCCCCAGCCACTTTCTCTTCTCCCTGAGCACAACCTCTAGTCTCATCATCCTGCCTTTCCCTCCTTTCCTCCTACCTTTTCATTCCAGGACATTGTTCCCCAAGTACCTTTCATCTTTCCTTCAGAGCTTGTCCCTGCCCAGAGCAGCCACTCTGGTGCCATGCATCCCGTTGGCAGCTATCTCTGACCTTCAGGGGGCTCCACAATGGTGAAGTCTGCACTCACTCTCCTCCACCCCAGCAGGGCCAGACAGAAAAATTTGCCTGCGAATCCTGCAATTACCTCTTCCCTAGATTGCAGCTATTTTAGCTATAGACACCTCCGCCCAGCCCTCCTCCGTGCCCAGCAAGCTCAAGGCCTGTGAACAACAGAGCACAATTCGTGTCCACTGGGGAGTCCTCAGGTTTGGAACCACTTCTGTTTGGGTCTTGGCTTAAAACACATTGATTTGATCTTTCCCTGTTCACGCTCTACTTTCTACTTCACACTTAACCCCTCACCAGTTCTGTCAAAGAGGCCCAGAGTGATGTCTGTTTGTTCATTCATTTATTTATTCACCCTTTGTGGCAGGCACTGAGCTAACCAGGTACAAATACCAGATGTAAACTGTTTGTATTTCCCTAAGTGGTGAGGTAGCAAAAGATGCCAATTCATTGAGGAGTGGGGAACCAGCTTGTGGGGGCAGTAGTGATTAGGATAAAACTTGAGATATGAGCAGGAGTTGGCCAGGAAAGAAGAGAGGAAGAGTAGAACATATCTCTAGCATGTGTAAAGAGTGAGATAAGAAAGGGCTGACTCACCAAGGGAAATGACACCCTGGATAGAGTGTGGGGTAGACATTGAGACTTGAAAGAGAAGAAGCTGGGGGGCTGGGATGGGAATACTCTTTCTCTATACTACCGAGGACTTTGTCTTATCTTAAAGGCAATGAGGAACCACAGAAGGTTTTAGGCAGAGGCCATCTTCTCCATGTCTCATAGAGATGCTAATCTGGCTTTTAACTGCTTTCTTCTGTCTTTCTACCATGAGATCTTTATTTACTACCAAGTCAGATCTTGGCAGCCAAAGACCATCTACCCCCTCCTTACTCCCCTCTGAGCAGGCCAGATTCTGAAACTGAAATACACAGAACCTCTAGGGTAGACGAGAGAGGGTACAGGGTCTCTTCGTGTTGGAGCTCAGCAGGATGTTTTTAGTCACAGGTACATAAGCCACTTCTCTGCTGCATGCCAACGCAATGCCCTGGTCCCAAGGACCCAAGATTAGTACAGCAGAAGTAGCTCTAGGGTGCGAGTCATGAATTCTGGCCCAGATACTAACCTGGCCTGCTTGTGACTTTGTGTGGATTTAAATCACTATTCCAGACCTCAGCTTCTTCATCTACAGAATGAAGTCATGGAAAGCTCTTTCATATTTGATATTCTCTGAGTATGATGGGTAGCTAAGGAAAACAAAATGCCCTTTGACTGACTAAGACGAAAAATCCCTTCTCCTGACTAAGATGAAAAATCCCTTCTCCTCCTTTGAATGACCGATATTGGTAGGCTAAGGAACAAAACAGAAAAAAAAAAATCCAGAAATTTCCCAGGATTTTGCAAGAGAACCATGAATGCAATGGCACTGAGTGTTCCACAGTGTGCCAATGGAGCAGCGTATTAACATCAGTTCCTCCTTTGCACACTGTGGAACACTCAGGGACATTTCCCCGTGCACCCATGCAAACATTCTGAAACAGTCACTTGGATGACTAATGCAATACATTTGCACACACACATGCACACACACACACACTCATATTGATCTTATCCATTTACTCAAATTTCCTGACGATCTTTCTTGTCTCAAATGTCCTTCGTAAGGGTTAGATTTCTGTAAGCATTCTGCAGGAACTAGTGGAATTCATGTACGTATTATCTGTAACTTCTTTAAAAGGATCTCCTCCTAAGTGTGGACCGAAGGAGGATAAGAATAAAACAAACACTTCAGCTGTGTATCTCTCAGCTCCCCTTTCCAGGTCCTCCACATTTTACTTTGCAATTCCTGCAGTTTCCTGAAAGACACAATGACCTCTGAAGATAGTCTTCCAGGATGAGATCAGTTCACAACTGCGGTTATCAAACAGCTTATCACCCAACTCAGAGTGTGGATGGGAGCAAGGAACATAACCCCCAAATGCCAATTAAATCCAGGCTACCGACTAGTTTGGTGTAAGAATGGAGCCCTGAATCCTACCACTTCACTCCCCCATGTCCTCCTTTAAGACACCTTGCTTCCTGATCTCTTGCAAGCAGGACTACTCCCTCCCTACGCCTCTTAATGTAGAGTGTGTGTGTGTGTGTGCGCGCGCGCGCGCGTGTGTGTGTGTGTACAACAGCATGTGTGGCAGGGCTGTCTACTTAGTGGCAGAAAAGTCCTTGAAGTTGAAGGAATAAATAATGGAAGGAAAAAAATCGCCACCCTGTCAAGCCTCAGACCGAAAATTCTTCAAGATGGACACAAAAATAGCAACGTTTCCTGCATGTTAATTAACTTCTTCCGGGGGGAGGGGGCAGAATGTCCTTGCGATGTGGAGTTAGAAAAGAAAAAAGGTGTAGCCCTGCGTGTGCACTTGGGTGTGTGGGCGGAACTTCCGCTGAAACCCGGGGGCTTTGCCGATTCACGTCCCTGAGAGGCTGACAGAGCGTCAGCACCGAGGACAGCGGCCATCGAGCCAACCGCTCAGGCAGCAGGGCTCCAGTCCTGAAAGGACTACCTGGCCGCAGTTCAAGCCACGCTCACTGGTTGAACTTGTAGTTATATCTTCTTTCCAGAGACTCTCATTTCGTGGAATATATACATCTGAAAAGTATGTCAATGCATACTATATAATATGATCAATTCACAATGCATTTATTTCCAGTCTTTCAGGAAGTTGAGATAGGAATCTCGAAGATTTGACTCTGATTTCTGAAAAAAATAAATGCGTCCAGAGACAGTATAACTTAGTGATTAAGAGAATCACCAGGGATATGCAGAGTTTATTGGCACTCTCGGAGTCGAATCCTGGTTCTGCCACTTATCACTAATCCCGGGAAAGTGGTTTACCGTAGCCAGGACTCTGCTTTCTCACCTGGAAGATGGACACAATATTAACATTGCCTTATGGGGTTACTGTAAAATCGGAATAAGATGTTGCTTGTCGAATTATGTGTCATAGTTCCAGGTATATAGTAAGCCTTCGATGGATGCTGGTGTCATCAGAAAGGTCATTGCTATCATCGTTGTCATCATCACCATCTCAGCCTGTCATAATTCCACGTAATGCACTTAGAAGAGGTTACTGGTATCTACCAAGTACTTGGCATGCTTTGGGGAACAGAAGTTCAAAAATGTACATGCCACTGTCTTTTTCTCTGAAGAACTAAGAGTCCCAGATTGGATCTCATGGTTATAAGTACATATGACTCACACTAGTGTATACATGAGACTTTACTCTGTGTGTTCTAGTAAAGATGGGCTTAGTTTTCTACAATAACAGCCAAGCCTGCAATGTCAGGGTCTTAAAACAACAACGATTTCTTTTCCTGCTTATATTCCATGTTCATCATGAGTTGACCAGATTACTCTGCTCTATGTTGTCCTTTCTCCAGGGCCCCAAACTGAAGGAATCTCTACCATCTTGAATGTCTGCAGTTAATAGAGAAGGGAGGAGGGGGAAATGGTGAATCACATACTTGCCTTTAAAGCTTCTACCCAGAATTTACAAACATTTGATTCCATTCACCTTTTGTTAGTCAAAGGAAGTCATGGCACCATGCCTGAATTCAAAGGGAGAGAGTAACTGTGATCCTACTATGTGCCTGGAAGGAGAACTGGGATTTACCAGCCCTAATAACCTCTATACAACCATTTCACAAGTGCTGGCTGTAACATGCTGTGATACCGGGATATAACAGGCTGTGATAACATTCTTAAAAGGTCACAGGAAGAACTCTTGCTTTACATAAGAAAACAAGAAGCAAAACAACACCCCCACATCTGGTCGAGCGTATTATCTTCCAAAAGTAATTAACAAGTAAATTTTAATAGGAGCAGGGTGAGAACAACTCCACTAATTTACAACTCAAATAGGAATAATCCTCATCAAGGCTCCATTGGCCATTTCATTTTGGCTTCCAAAGACCCCATTATTAATTCATTTCTAAAGTGATCTCTCCCATTCCCAAGGGGTATAGCCTAGTAACTACATGCTTACAATACTCTATTTGATTAAAATTTAACAAGCTATGTTATTGGCAAATAAACTATTTATTTCAGTGCTGTTGCCAATGCCGAAAGGAATATTTCAAACAAAGGAATGTTTGACACACTAAAGAGAGTGCCATTAATAATTTACAATAGCCAAAACACACATATATACATATTCTTTCCAGTGATGGCATGAGAGGATAAAAAGCAAGAGAAGTCAGCCAAATTCTTCTGCTTTCCTATTTATTAGAAGGGAGAAACTAAGACATTGAACTTTGGCTGTCATGTGGTATAGTGGAAAAACATTTCTTAAGAACTACATAGCTTTGCTATTAACTTCTTATGTGACCTTGAGCAACCCACTTAACCTTTGTGGGCTTGTTTCTTTCTTTTTAAAATGAGACTAAGAAAACTTTGTTTATTTAAAGTTTAGGGTTCTGCCAGGATAAAATGAAAGAAAAGATGTAAACCTGCTTTGAAAATGCAGATTATGTCTTGTGAATTTAAGTATCATTTGATAAGTACTTCTCCTCCTTGTTCCTCAAACCAAACATCAACTTACTTCCCAGAAATTTGTGGCAAAGAGGCTGTTTTCTCTTGTCTTTTGGGGGATGTAGTCACAGAGAAAACTCCAAAGATTTGTTTCAGTCAATGATGCACTGATCAGAGCAAATCGCTCCATAGACCCTTAAGTTTCTTGCTTTACTGATAATGACAATAGTTAGGATTTGTTTAGCATTTAGCTAATATTTACTAGGAATTCGGCCAACCTCTTTATAGATTATTGTTTCACAACTACCCAGATGAAGTGGGTACCATTAACGTTCCCATTTTCTCGAGAAAATTGAGGTCACAGAATTACATTAGTTGTCCAAGGCCATCCAGAAAAAGAAAGCAGTAGAGGACACAATCAGGAAGCTATCTCAGATTTCTCTGGCCCCAAAGCTTCCACGCTCGACCACCTCTGTCCTTGGTTCTGATGTTATTTGAGGACATGCTGCTCTGAGTTGTCATCCGCCTACCCCACCAATGGTGTGGGCTCTGAGAAAGGTGGAACTCCTTGCTGAAATACGGAAACATCAGCTAATTTGGACTCAAGAGGGCTTGAATGTCATATTCACCTGACTGAGGTTGGGACAAAACCTGACTTAAGGTACTTGAATTTCCTTGTGCCCAAGATAGTTTACCCTAATACCTATGACAGTTTCTAAGTCCCAGAGTAGGAGTTTTAAAAAATCAGTGATTAGGAGGTTGGTTGCTTAGATGGATGGATGGAAAAATTGTAAATAGATGAATTAATGAAGAGATTTCCCACTTAATGGATAGATAAATAGACAAGCTGATTTAGCAACTGTGAAGAAATAGCCTCCAAATGTTTGTCTGTTTTGATATCTTGCTTGACAAAGAGTAACCCCTCCATATGCCCTACCAAATTTTTGTTATTATTCACCAATATAAACTACTTTTCACTGTAGTGGCCTCAGGCTTATTCATTAAGATGCCATTTTTAGTCTCACTTCTAATGTGTTATTGCCCAAGTCCTAGATTGAGCTTTCTGTTTGGGTAATAATAATGGTTGTTATTTACTGTGCTGCTTTGATGTGCCACATATGGTAATAAGCTTTTGACTTGATTTACTCTGGATGTGTAACAAACTTGTAATGTTGTTATTGCTGGTCCCATTTTACAGATGGAAAAAAAATTCCTGAGTGTTGGAGAGGTAATCCAATTCTAACTAGGCTAAATATGGACAGCGACTGGATTCAGGGCTGAGTGAATGTGGCTACAAATTGGGTACTTTTGGGGGCAGGTGCTGGGGATCGAACTCAGAGCCTTGCACCTGCTAGGCAAGTGTGCTACCACTGAGCTAAACCTCCAACCCCCAACTCCCAACTCCCAAATCGGGTACTTTTTACCCTCCTGTAACTGAGTCTGAAAATGTGGTCTCCATGTCTACAAAATCAGAACCACCTGGGGGGCTTGTTAGAAATGCAAATTCTTGAATCACAGCCAGACATACCAAATCAGAATCCCCAGGAGCGGGGCTTGGCAATCTGTGCTATAACAAGCCCTGCCGGTATTTTTGAGGCATATTCTAGTTTGAGAACTGCTGTTCTCTCTAGAAATGCTGCTCCTACAGGTTGCAAGGTTGTGTTTATACTAAATCATCCACACTCTTGCCTGATGTTACTTGTGACCAGCAGTGTTGACTGGAGTTAGGGAAGAAACTTGGGCCAGGAACAAGTTACACAGACCTCCCTCTCTCTTTAATGAACCGTCAATCCTTGTCAGAATCCCTGCAAATCAGCTCCTACCTGCCAGTCCCATCTCACAGTTCTCTCACTTATTTTTCTCTACTCCAGCTTCCCTTTTGCACCTTCACTCAATACTACCTGCTTCCCTTTATGGTTCTTTTGTGTAAGTATATACATTGTGTATCTTCCATTAGACTGTAACTTCCATGAGGTCAGAACTGTATCTATTTTTCTCAACGCTCTATTCCCAGTGTCTAATATCATGCATACCTGACACATAGTAAGTGCTCAATAAACATTTGTACATATAAGATCTTGGAACTCAGTACAGTACTTCCTAGCGTACTAGGAGTGATCAAACTTTATGGTGAATGTTTAAATTTTAAATATTGCTTCAGTAAAAGACGCATTGACATTTGTCCTCCTCTAAATATTTCTCCTTGCTTCGAACATACTTACCTCATCATTCTTGCCACTTTCTGAAGCGCCTCCAGAACTCCTCTTTTGTGAGGATCTCTACGAGAGGCGCTGAGTGCCATGTAACGGAACGGCAGGCTCAAAAATGTTGCACCCTCATCTACCTCATTCACCAGATCTGGCACCCTGAGCCTTCTGCCTCTTTCTCAAAGGCAAACTGACTGTGAAAGATAAACATTTTAAGCAAATTTAGGACACCAAGGCAACTAAAACATTCTTGAGAGAGAACTTCTAGAACTTCTTCAGAAAGTGGCAAGAATAATGGGATAAATGTGTTGGAAGTGAGGGGAATACAGTATTCTGAGGGAGCTTAATGGCAATGTGTCTTTGTAATATTTTTTTAAAAACAATTTAAACATTCACTGTAATTTTTTTTTAATCCCACCTTGTCTGCTAAGGAACCATGTTAGCATGATTTTTCACACTTTTATGGATCTATTAGGTCAGATCTTAGGCTTTAGGAGCTATCAGTCCTGGATTTGAATCTGAGCTCCTCCATCCACGCACTGTGTGATCTTGGGCATGTGATTTAGTCTCTCTGAACCTCAGTTAGCTTGCCCGTAAAGTGGGGATGGCAGAGTACTGGGAGAGATAAAGTGAGATGATACACATGAAGCTCTTAGCAGTATGCCTACCATGTTAGTGTCACCAATTCCTTCTTCTTAAATCTGACCTCCCTAGCTGTATTGCTAGTTTGCCCAGCTGCTGGTGCCATACACCTTGCCTAGCAGATGTTCACAGAACACAAACCCGCAGAGCCCGGGACGGTGGCCGGAGAGCCTGGTTGGTGTGTACCGGACTCCAGATTCAGCCCGAAGCACTTGGCTCCCCCGCCCCAGCTATGCGAGTCAGTCATGTTTCTAACTTTTACCATGCTTCGGTTTTCTCACCTGTGGTCTAGCAGTAGTGACAGAAGGCCCGTGTCATAGCGGTGGCAAGGATCAAATGCATGAGGAGCATGTAGACCGTGTCCAGCTTGAGCCAGCACGTGGCAAGCGCTGAACACCTGTTAGCTGTCATCATTGAGGTAACCACCATCATCACTCTTGTGACCCAGCTTGGGAGCCGGAGGACACAGAAGGAATCAAAAGCAGGCTTTGTGCAGAATGCGGCCACAGCCAGATCCTCCCTTACCCCTTCTCCTTCTTTTTCCTTCCGCCTCCTTTCTGGACTGGCATTTCTGAGGGCACGGAAAGCGGGTGGGCAGCCGCAGCAAGGGCAGGAGCCTCATGGGAAGTCCACTTTCTTTCCCTTTTGTGTGTGTACAAAACCACCTTGAAGAGCTACTGGCTGTTTCCATGGAGTTGGGGGTCTTAGATATTTATCTCCCATCTGGTGGACCCCTGGGCTCTGTAATCCACATTCAGGATGCCGTGGAGCTTCTATCTCACTGGCTCAGAGCTGACTCTTTCCAAACACTTGCCATGGAGGTGTCCAGAACAGCTGACGGCTCTCCAAACCCTGGAGATAAAATGGCGCTTGTCCCTGTTCATTCATCGTACAAGGAAGGAGAGGCTTAGAAACAGAGTGGAGGAGGTGGCGGGGAGGAAGAAACAAGGTCTGGAGGCTGGGAGGAATCCCTTGGGGAGCTGCAAGCAAGGGAAAGGTGGGCAAGTGATGATTTGGGTTTTTTTCTGGTTCTTATTTTAAACCCTTTCCTGCAGGATGTTATTCTGGGGTATCTTTTTTTTTCTTCCTCTGTTGCACTGGGGAGCTGGGAATCTGGGGGTCTATAATAATGCCAAAGGAAGCAATCTGAAACAAGTGAGGGAGAAAATCAAGAAAAGAACTGTTGGACTTAGAAAGATATCCTTGAGGGAAGTTCAAGGCTAGGCAAAAATAGAACCAAGAGAGCACCAAATAGTAAAGTCAACATGGAAGGGAATGCAAAGTGGAACGGGCTGGACAAAGTGAGCGGCTTAACCTATTGCCTCCAGACCTCATCCCTGGCTGGACACTAGGGTCGCCTGCAGAACTTGCTATAAATATAGATGCTGAAGTCCACCCCTCTTCCACCACGTCCCTCTAGATTAGAATCGCAAGGGTGAAGCCAAGGAGTCTGTATCTGTGGGAAGGGCCCCGTGATTCTAACGAAGTCCAGTCAGCTTGCATTGTGGGCATACACTGGGAAACCATAGATTTAAATGATTGAAACATAATCCCAGCTAGCTGGAAGCCACAGCATCATCCTCGGGACACTTTCTAAACCTTATCTAGGTTCAGCCAACATTTTGAAACCTAGGGAAGAAAAGCCCTGTTGGGGAAAGGAGAAAGCGGGTTCCTGGGGGGCTCCTCCTTGTAAAGAAGAGAGGACATGGGTACTAATGTGGGTGGTGCCAATTCCTGGAGCACCCCCCTAACCAATGAGATGAAAATCTACTCTTAGAAGCAAAGGAAAAGGACAGACTCAGACTGCGGTTTCCTGGACCAGTTACACAGGGGCTAATTGAATTTTTCAATGGTTTCTAGAATCTGAAGGCTACTACCAGGTTACCCACTATCACGTAAATTATGACTGACTGGCAGGCTGGAGCCAGATGTGGCTAGCTCTGTGCATTTCCAAGATTAGTTTGAATTGAAGAAGCCACCTTTAAACCAGAGCATCACAAATTTAAATTCTTAACAGGGTCATGGAGGTGCCACGAATAGGTGAAAAGAGCCAAGCGGGAACCAAAGGGCGGTGTGGGGCACTGCTATCTAGGGTCAGCTGAGAACATAGCTATCTTTGGGAGAGGAAAGCAGGTCCCGTGTCTCCAGTCTCAATCTTCTGTAAAACTAAAATTCGTGAAAGAAGTGCCTGATGGCGAGATGTTAAATTTTGTAAAGTATTCTGCGGAGCAAGAAAAATCTGTCTGCAGGCACTTTCCTTCCAGGAGCTTCTACACATGGGGGAGAAAAAAATCTGGCTACTTTCTAAATGAATAGGCTTTCCAAGCAACCTGTCCACTCAATGTCTGTTTTTGGACTAAGCGCTCCTCAAAGCAGGAGGGATTAGGTTACGAACGAGACAGACTACAGCCCTCTTAAGCATTGAGGCCTTCAGATTTTAGCAGTGGGGAGTCTTAGCATCCACCTGTGTCTGTTTCCAAACTGTGTTCCGTGGAGCTAGCTCAGAGCTTGTCTGAGTGGCCAGGCATCCAGAATTACCACTCCTGCTTCAATTTTAGAAGAGCTCTATTTTTATCCACTGTTTGTGAGGGAGGTTTTAGGTGGCCTCCAGTTCTATAAGCAGCGTAACTAGAACCAGAATGTGACGGAATATGTCCTAGGTCATACATAAGTAGTCGGTCACCAAGAAAGCCTGAGGAATCCCTTCTCTCAGCTTCATAAGAGCTAGAATGGATTGAGGAATAGCTGCTTTCATCCCCATTCAGGCCATGTATTCTTACGGTCCAGAGCCTCCTGTGGTGTGGCTCACGCCATGTCTTTCCCATACCTGGAATGAGAACCAGATGACGAGAGATTCAGTGGTGAATCTTGGGATTCACTGACCTGATTTCCGAGATGCCAAAGCCACCCCCTTTCACTCCATCTGTCTCTCAGGGGCTCAGAGATGAAACAGAGCAGAGGGGAACTGGAATGAGCTATGAGCCGATGTGGAATGCTTGGTGCTTGGGTATCACCTGTTCCAGGGCGTTCAGGTGTTTGTTTCTCCTGAGGACTGGGGTTCCGTCATGGAAAATATCATACTTAATGTGATCAGTCACTTTACATTTCTTCTCCTGCAAGGCTGGTAGCTCCTTTCGCTCAAAATCTGGGTTATATTTTAATCATATGGTTCCAAAACTGGCCTCAGGGCCTAAGGTGACAAATACTGGTTGAGAGATGAATAATTAAATATAAATGCATCTCAGTGTGAGAACAATGACAAAGAGGAGGAAGGATAGAGCAGTGGTTGGGAGCATCGATTTTGTGTGTGTGTGTGTGTGTGTGTGTGTGTGTGTGTGTGTGAGTGAGTGAGAGAGAGAGACACATATCTAGATTGGAATCCTGGCTCTGGCTTTTTCTAGCTGTGTTAATCCTCGGCACACGGCTTACCCATTCTGAGCCTCAGTAATGCCATTATGAGAATGAAATGTATTAACGCTTATAAAGACTCAGCACATACTGAGCATACAATAATGGCTGCCACCATTGTTATTTCTGCTTATTTTTCAGTATTTGTTCAAAGTATTTATAGGAAAGATTTACATACACTTGAAGTGTGCATATTTAAGCGTCCAATTAGTTTTCCCTAATGCATGGACCTCTAGGACCTACATCTCACCCACATGTCAAATATTTTCATCATCTCTGGGATTTCCCTCAGATCTTTCCTTAGCCCACTCCCAACCCCCAGAGGTAGCGACTGTCCTGAGATTTTCCAACATAGGTTCGAGTCCCCTGTTCTAGAACTTCATAAATAATGAATCACATCTTTTATGTCTGGCCTAGTTTGCATAGCATGGTGTCTATAATGTTCTTCCAGACTCGTCACAGTCACTGCTTTTCAGCGAAGGTCTTGCATGCATCCTCCCCATCAGACTTAGAAGTCCTTGAGGCTGGGCTCTGAGTGTTTAGAGCCTCGCTCCGGGCACCTTGCCAGTGACTGGCACATGGTAGATGGTCATGAATGGTTTGATGAGTGGATGGCCGAGTCTTAGGTGAAAAATCAGAGAGTGCAGGTGGCTGAGGCAAGCTCTCAGTGGGAGAAGTGAGGAGCCACATCTCCTCTTGTACAAGCCCAGCTCTTCCCATTGACAAGGTGAGCAGAGTCTGAGAGCTCAGGGTTGCACCCAGAAGTATTTGAACCCTGTCTCTGTTACCAACTGGGAAGTCTTCGATTTCTCCAAACCTCAGTTTCTCCATTTGTAGAATGGGTGCTAATAACAGCGCCTTCCTCACAGGGTTGTTAGACAAAGAAAGGTAACACCCTTGCAGACACCATATTAAGAATTCTGGGACTATGAATCTTAATTCTTACTGTTCTGTCTGGATATTCCTTAAAGAAAATGGGATGCTTTTGCACAGGCATTATTGGTCCAGGCCTCCCGCCGGGGCGAAGGGTGACCACCAGGACAGGGAGGGAAGACGTGCTTTTCCCCAGGCCGTTAGAGAAGGGACGGTAAAGCTACTCTCTCCGATTTGATTGATGTTGCGCTTGGGGATCTGAATTCTCTGATGTAATTACACTGTGTGCTCCGTGCGATAAGGAGATTAATCAGTCCATTACACAGAGGCTGTTTCACCCACAGATGGAAGTAATTGAACAGAGACATTGGACACTGCCAAGACCTTGCCAGACAGCCAGTCTGCTCCAGTTACAGGCAGGTGGCTGGCCTCTGGGCAGCTAGGCCATCTTCTCCAAATAGGAACAGCTACTGTGACTGTCACTTACTAGTTTGCTTCGGACCCCTTTAGGCTCAAGGCATTTTTATGTACTGATCATCACAACTGTCCTGAGTTGTGAGTTGATCACGATTCTTTCCCCCATTGCACAGAAAGAAAGACTGAGGCAAGTCACTTTAAAATGTTTGCCCAGAAGTCAAAGAGCCTGTCAAAGCCCAAATCGGAATCTAGCTTAGGCAGACTTAAAAATGCCAACAATCACCATTGCCCCTGAAGACAACAACAACAAAAAGAGAGAGGGCCTACGGCTCACAGCCAACCTGTCCTTCGTCTAGCAGTCTGAGCAAACAGGCAAGGCAGGAGGCAGGTGCGTTGTCTCAGCTGGACACACAAAGAAGAAAAGAATATCATGCTCCCAGGAAATAATTGCATCTGGAAGCTGGTTTGCAAAATGAATTGCTTGTCTCTGAAAAATGAGGAAGCTTAGCGACGTCGATGAGAGAGTTGGTTGACAGCATCGCATTTGACCCTGGCACCACCATGTTCTGGCTGTGTGACCTTGAGCAAGTTAACCTCTCCGAGCCTCCCTTTTCTCATCTGAAATCACGTTCATGCTACTTACCTGATAGGGTTGTCATTGGCTTCAAGGAAATCATACATGGAAATTGTTTTCTCGTGACGAGCTGGGGCTCATTATTAATGATGTTGCTGCCGATGATGATCACAGCAGTGGCGGAAGTGTGAAAGTTTCACGTATTGTGAAATATCCCCTGCTTAGAATAGAGATTGCTTCTTATCTTCCCTTCTCTGACTGTTTGCCATAGGACTTAGTAAAAGGAAAAGAAAAAAAAATCACATTTACTGGGCGTTGCTTCACTTGCATCGTATCATCCAGTGCTTGCCATAAATAGCTTTGAGAAATAGACATTATCCTCACTCCTGATGCAGATATGGGGCGAGTAGACTCCAAGGAGTTAAAAAAATCAGAAACTCTATCTCCGAGAGCCACTGGTGTTAGTATAAAAGATTATCGCAGTCCAATTCCATACGCATTGATTAAGGGCCTATTAATCCATATGTTAAGGCTGCAGGTGCAAAGATAAATTTATGACCTGCACCCAGTAGGTTCCCAGTCAAGTGGCCTAGAAAATCGTACACATGTTTGGGATACGATTTATAAACGTGTAAATTATGTAAATGGCCTAAAGCAGTAGTTCCCACCTTTGGCTCTATATTAGAATACATTTCTGGGAAGGGGGATGTGCTTTTAAAAAGTACCAGTGTCTGAGCCCCAACCCTAGAGACTGTGTTTTATCGATCTGAGATGAGCCTAGACAATGACATTTAAAAAAAAAAAAAAACTCTTTTAGTGATTTGTATATGAAGTCACTGGTTAGGAGTCTTAGTTAAAAGCCCTAAGTAACCTTATAAATCACCCAACCAATTCACTCCAACAAATGCATATGACACAAACTACAAGGCCTGGTGTGGTCTTGGCCTTCCTGATACGTTAAATACAAGAAGACTGAGAATAATGAACCCATGAAAAATGGAAGAGAAAGTTTTCCCGAAGATTAAGCAGTGCGAGGGATGCTCAAAGAAGACGGAATTGAGGACTCTGAGGAGCAGTCATCTGAATGACCCCTGATAGGTGGATGAGCAGTGGTAGAGAACAGTGTCCCTTTTGTAAGTACCGACGGGTGGCATGAAGGTTAGAAGAAACAGTGGGCACTGTCTCTTCAAGTTCCACTTGAAACAGATGTCAAGTGGATTAAAACTGCAAATGGAGTTAGTCATTTTGGATCTTCTTCATTCACACACAGAACAGCTAACAAATATTTATTGAGCACTTACTATACACCAGGCACTGTTTCTTCTTACTTTGGAAAAAAAAAAGCAACAGAGTAAAAGAAAAGATAAAACATTTCTGATATTAATAACTATTCATTGCATCAGATGGCGATGCTGATGGCGCAATTATAGCTGTCATTAGTACTATGGTGGTGGGCGTCATGATTGCGCTGATGGTAATGACAGAGACCCAACAAGAGCTGCCATCTATTGAGGTTGACTGTGCACCAACCTCTGTCCCATTTTATAGACGAGAACACTAGTTTTGAGAAGTTTAGCTGCTTATCTAAGGTTGTCACCTAGTAAGTGCAGATGTCAGAATTCCAAGAGAGGCAGCCTGGCTATAAGGGGAAGAACTCCGCCCTGAGAGTCAGGATGTCTGAGTGTTGTCCCACCACTATATTCCTTGTTACGTTGGCAGCATTATTCCTTCTCCTTTTCTGCCTCAATCTCCTCATCTGTGAAGTTAAGACTCTTAACTTCGAAGGTCTAAAAATTACTTCCAGGGCACAAAGTACAAAATTATAATCAAAGATGTTGAGGGGAAAGAAGTGAGGGCTGGTTACCCTGGATGGAAGATTTATTCTGGGAAGTTGTTGTAGTCTGGTGCTCAAGCACCCCAAGGAAGTGGAAATGTACAGCTGGCGCTTTGCTGATTCAGAGAAACGGCTGGCAGGGAGACGAGAGGCAAACACACTGAGAATCTGTGCAATCAGAGAAAATGTCTCCGTGATTTGCCATTATAATTCTCGATAACAAACTCTGGGACTCCAGCATCAATACTAATAATTCGTTGAAGGAGGAGGGAGTTGGAAATGAATTAATTTTTTCAAACTGCTTTTTGGTAAAGCACTAGGAGATGTTCTGGGCTCCTAAATTTAAAGGGGTATTTTTAGCACCTGTAATCAAACCGACTTGCGTAAACACATCTGCTGGAGTACTGGCATCAAAATGTCTTTGCTGTCTTCATTTTATATCTCTTGCAGCCCTCCTGGGACTGAGGGAGACTTTCACTGGTTTCCCTCCTTTCATTATGTTTTTCCACATTAGCTGAGTGAGAAAGTAGAGTAGCATATTTCCTGTTCTGTTGGAAGCTGCTGGGTCCCTAACCTCAAGAATAACAATAAAATTCTCAAGCTTTAATGAATGTAAGAATTTGTACAAAACACAGACTTTGGGTCCTTGCCCTCTGTATTAGTCAGCTTTCCCATTGCTGAGACACAATTCCCAACATCTACAACTTAAAGGAGGAAAGGTTTAATTTAGCTCACAGTTTCAAGATATTTAGTCCATGGGGCTGAGGATTTAGCTCAGTGGTTAGAGTGCTCACCTCGCAAGCACAAGGCCCTGAGTTCGATCCCCAGCACCACTAAAAAAAAAAAAGGAGTTTTGAAAAGATATCAGTCCATCGCTGGCTGGCTCCAAGGGAGAAACAGCATAGTGGAAGGCTGAGCCTGAGCAAATCTGCCTAGTTCATGGCAGCCAGGAAGCACAGCAGGGGGAGCGGTCAGAGAGGAATAGGTGAGGGACCATATGTAGTCCCCAAGACCACATCTCCATGATCCACTCAAACATGCCTAGGAGTGTGTTTCACTAATCTGTTAGGCATTTCTGAATCCAATGAAGTTGACACATCGGGATTAATGATTCTACTCTCAGACTCTGAGGGTGTGACGTGGACTCAGAAATCTATATTTCACACAAATATGATAATTTTAATGCAGGCAATTCATGGTCCCCATTGAGAAATGCTAGAGCTGGAAATTAAGGACACCTAGGAGAAGATTCTGGCTCTATCACTTAGCAGCTATTGACCTTGGGCAAACTCCTGAATTTTTTTCACTATCAATCACCTCGTACCTAGAATGAGATATTAATGGTACCTACTCTGTCAGTTCCTTGTGAAGATTAAATTCGACATATTAGCTTAGCACAGTGCCAAGCACATAATAAACAATTGACAAATATCAACTATTTTCATTATTGTTAATGATAACTAGCTGGGCAACTTATTCTCCTTTCTGATTCCTGGTTCTGTATCTGCAACATGAGATTAATTATAATAAGATCTCAAAATCAACTGTAATTCAAGCACCATGTGCAAAATAAGACAATGTCTGTAGAACTATTGCCTGGTACATAGTAGGTATCCCATATATATTTGTTCAGTGAATGAATGAATTTAATGAGGGCTTCAATACTTGCAATATAGACAATAAGAGTGATCTTAGGAAAACTTTCTCTCTTCCAGAGTGGGCCTTTAGGAGATGCTTAATATACAGAATTTTTGTTCTCTGAAACTTCTTGAAGGCTATCAGACTCTCAGGAATTCTAACCTCCTTCTAGTCACCTTTGTGACTTTGGGAAGGTCACAGCGCATGTCTGTACCTCAGTCCCCTTCTCTGTAAAAGGGACCATAGAGGAACCCCATTCATCCCTTGCATTTTGGTGTTGTGAGCATCCATTTCCACACCTGCTGTGCACCGAGTTATGGAATTTTGTGGGGCAACAGTCTCATCCTAGATGTTGTGCAATTGCAGGCATAAAATAAATGGGAAGTGGAGGACTGAATGACTGAACAACTGATCACTGATGTTCATTTTGAAGAGCTCTGGTCACTGTTGCCCACATCCTTAAAGGGCTGGAGAAATAAGCAGTGAGCCTCAGCACTCTCATTCATAGCCCAAAAGTCCAGAAAACATCTCAAGAGGGAGATAGTGCTCATCTAGAGAGGAGAAAGCTGCATATCATGGAGATGAACACGAGCGTTGCTGGCACATCCACACTCATTCATTCAATAGTCTTTCCTCATGTTCTCTGGCTAGACACTGTAGTATGTTCCACGAAAAAACAAATCAATAGGCCTAAGTCTCTGCTTTCATTGAGCTACAGACAATGATTGTTCCAGGTAATGTTTGTCATGACAGAGCAAAATGCAGCTGCTCTGAAAGCGTAGAAGAGTCTCACAAATGCAGCCAGGGGAATAGTGTTGCAGAAGGATGGGATGGAGGAGTCAGTAGCTTGGGGAAGAGAAGACAGGGAAGGATGCTCCAGCAGGGGGACCTGCGTGTGCAAAGACATAAAATCGCGAGAACAAGAAAAGTATGGGGTACTCTATCAGGTTAGTGTTCTCGGAAAGGCAAGAGGGGAAGGAAGGACTGGAGAAATGATGGGCCGAGACTGACCACATTTGCCCTCCTGAGCCATGGGAAGGAGTCTGGATGCTCTAATCTCAAGAGGAATCCGAAGGGCTTTAATCAAGGAAGCAATTCAGCAAGAAGTGGTTTCTAAAGATGGTCCTTGCCACTGTGGAGGAGAAAGATTGGAAGGGGAGAGATGGGAGACAGGGAGACCAATGAGAAGGCTATAATCCAGGATCTGAATGGCAGGGATACTTGTCAGAGTAATTTCTTTAAGGTTTTTGGTCACTGATTGCCAGCAATCTTCCTCAGCTGCTTCAATTTGCAGTGACTCTGAGCTGGGTGGGGAAAAAGCCATGTAATCCTCCTCACTGCTACAGTACCCTCAGCCCTGCCCAGTAGTTGTGTCCTTTATTGGAAGAACTTTGAGTTGTACCACATAGGAAAGCGATCTTGGGGATCAGCTACCTCTCAGCCAACCCCCAAAGCATCCCGTGTTGGCACATCCTGTAGACACTCTGGATATTATGCCTGATCATTTGCACCAGAAAATGGCCAGGATGGCCTAGCCAATTACTGGTCAAGTGGAGTAATGTGCATTTCATTAGGACCCTCTCATTTCGGAGACACAAGGCTGTATATGAAATGAAATGTTTCAGTTATTTTTTTTCAACCTGTAATTAGGTGCTGTAATTAAGAAGGCATTGTGCCTGATTTCCAATCTTTTTCCTTTATTTAAATTTAATTGATTTTCTCCTTGATTTAATCAACCCAAATTCAACTACCAGGCACCCTCTCCACTAGGACGCTCTGAGGAACTCTGGTATGTAAAGAAGTAGCCCCGCGCCTGGAGAATGCAGGGTGCTGTCTGCTTCTAAGCCCTAACCTTTTCTAGGTTAGGTAAAGGTTGAGGTATCCGGGAGCTGCAGGGAGACAAGCAGGAAAGAGGAAAGCTTTCTTTGTTCTGTGAGCTTGGGTAAATTATTTAAACACTCTATGTTTCGATTTCCTTGCTCTTAAAATAAGTGAGGAAGTAATGTTGTCCCCAAAGCATTGCAGTAAGGATTGAGTACATTATGTACATCCTTAGAATAAATAGCTGGAATATAAGTACTAAAAGCATTACCTGGTGTGATGTCCATACCACTGTCTATCTGGTAACTCACTGAATGCTCACAACATCTGTGCAGGATTAGGTTATGACTATTTAAATGAAGAAACAGAAGCTCACAGCATTCAAGTCCTGAACTTTATTCTGGAGCTCTGGCTCATGTGCGTCATCTTTCCTGGCCTGTGATGTTGAACATGGGAAAAGAGAGTCTTCTCAAATTAAGTCTTCACTCAGTCAAGGGCACTCGACTAGCAGTGGCAGAACCAGGACCTCACCTCAAGTCACACTAGGTACAAGGACTATTGCATTCTTCCTTAGCTGTCACTTGGAGAAGACAGGCAACTGCCCTCAAGCCCAACAGCAAAGAGGAGTTATGCAGTACCCTCATAGGCTTATTATTAGTTGTTCAAGAGCCTGGATGCATAATAGATAATGTTCAGGTGTGCAACACGGCCTCAGGTGTATGCCCAGGGTCATGTGATACAAACACACAGAGCATACAAGCTTAATTCTACGCCTTCCTTTCCTGCTAAAGAAAGCATACCAGAGTTCAGTGGAGGGTAAGGAAATACATTCTAGGGGGATTCTTGAACCCGTTCACTTATTTATTTAACAAATATGAATTAAGTCAGGAGCAATTCAAAACAATCATACAATAAACAATGTCAATGTGTAAATGATTATATTATATGATGGGGTAATACAAGCAGCAGGAGAAAATGTACAATGGGGACATTTTGCAATTTTAAATAGAGTTTATATAGAATTGTCAGCAAAGAAGTACCACTTAGAGCAGAGACTTGAAGGATATAAGGGAAGAAATCATGCGTGTATCTGGAAGAAGTATGTTCCAAACAGCAGAAACAGCATGCGAAAAGGTCCTGAGGCAGGAGTAGAATGGACGTATCTGAGAAACAACAATGGGGTCCGTGGGCCCGGGATGGAGGGAAAACGGATAAAGGAGTAGGAAGTGAGGTCACTGTGGTAACAGAGGCCTTTTGATTGGTTCAGTTCTAGGAAATCATGAGAGGGCTTTGCAGAGAGGAGCGTCATGATCCGGCTTGACCTTTAGCCGGATTCCTCTGGCTGCCTGAGGACAGCAGGATGCGGGACGGCTAGAGCGAAGGTGTGGGGGTATATTAGGAGACTCTTGCAAAAATGAAGGTGAGAGATGATGGGGACTCGGACTAGAGTGGTAGCCACTTAGGAAGAGAAACGTGGTTGGATTCTGTGTATGCTTCGAAGGTAGCGTCTAGATTTCCAGAGAACTGGAATTTGAGCAAGAAAATCGAGGACAACTGCAAGGTTACCACCAGAAGGGCTAGAAGGAGCTGCCATGAGCTAAGATGATGAAGATTCATGTATTTACATGTTTCTGTTAGTTGAAAACCACTCCCAAGTCTTAGTCTTTAATAATCATCAGTAACATACCCAGGACAGAGCTCACAGTTGAGCCTGACAGATCAGCATGTCGCACTGTGGCTGAAAACTGCTGAGCGTTTCTGAGGGGTGAGGTCCTTCCCGGGAATGTGTGACATCCCAAGCTCTGGCTTCTGCTTTTCAGGATCAGCCTCAGTGTGCCGTGCGAGTCACTGGGAGCAGGCTGAATGCTCAAGTGGTGGTGGGGGGCTGGGGGGGCTGGTCTCTGAACTCCTTGGAACACAAGCTGAGACCCTTTACCAAGAGAAGGAGCCCCACACTCATTGCAGCCTCTGTCTGCCCTCCTCCATTAGGTGCGATAGTCCCTTCCCTACCTCTGCCCTCCCCGGTAGGTGATTCCATCACCACCCCAGCCTTACCTCTCCTTCCTCAGTGTCTCCCTTCTTCTTTTTTTTTTTAATTTTTTTATTTTTACCAAGAATATGTATTGGTACATTGTATACATAACGATCATAATCAACATGGTTATTTTGTACCTGTACATGATGTATCTTGGTTTCCCCCCCTTCCCCTCCCATCCCTTCCATTCACCCACCCCTCCCTATTTGCAACAGGTTTATTTACATTTTTCCATTTTTTTCCCTTTCATCTTACTTTTCTTTTAACCTTCCTTATCTCCCCCTTTCCCTGTCTAGTTCTCCTCTCTTTTGAATACTATCTTTTTTTTTTACATAATATCTATTATACTCCTTTGTCCTTATTTACACTTATGGTTTCTCATATCAGAG